>JAMYHI010000004.1:0-148948 GCA_025531525.1 Pichia sp. P7020A | reverse complement strand
TTACCGAAGAAGTCGTCCAATGTAATGAGCTGTCCATCATTCCCAACACGGATAGTTTGAACCTCTCTATCATCTTTGATAAGCTGTTCAACAAAACGATTCGCATACCCAAGCTTTGACAAAAGTGTGGTATCATTGCTTATAGAACTCAAGGATGACAGTTCATCGATGGAGACACTCTCAAGAGTAACAAATTCGATACTCGAGCCATATAAGCCACTGGACTCGGGTTGTTGAAGGTTTACACCATCACTCTTACCTAGCAATAGCATTAAAGAGGTTATCCCGTTCATATCTTTTCTAATTTTGATCATTTTGGAGAGCTTTATTGCCTTCAAAAGTCTCGCAAAGTTGCTGAAATGGTACGTTGAAGAAAGTGAAACCCCATAACACTCTTTGAGCTGAATATCGACATTGTCTCTAGATGGTGCTGGGTTGACGACAGGTACACTGAGTTTGAATTCCGGTATATTTGCTTTTCTTTGGGGTACAATCAATTTGGAAAATCCAATCGTGTCTGCCTTGGATTTAGATATGAATATAAGATCAGATTTAGCTTGGTTGAGATTAGACCTAAGATTAGTTCCAGCACCTGCAACATCTTCTTTGAATTTCTTAAGATATAGGATGAACCTCTCTGTTAAAAGATCGTGCATATCTTTTATTGTATCGTGCAAAATGTTTGACTTCATTATTATATCAAATAAGATTTTGGTGTTGTCTATTCGGAAAACAGAATCATCAATCACATCATCATTCACTCCAAATAAATTATCATTAAACTCTTCTCCCCCTGCAAGAGCATCATCTTGAGATTTATCCTTGGATTTAGCCTTATCCTTAACACTCTTTCCTTTTCTCTTGCCTGTTCTCTTTAACCCTACTACGCTTTCATCGTAGAATGTATTTAGCTCACACCTCTCAACTATGCACTCGTCCTCGAAAATCATGACGAAAGGATCACCATCTCGCTCATATTTGAAAACGCATTCAAGACCGTCGTCAAGACTTTTCTTGTCTTTCACGTGTATATTCATGGTTTCCAAAAAAGAGGTGATGTTTATGTTTAGCGTTATAACGGCGTCTTTAGCAAAGCCATTCATGACATAATTTGTATTTGAGCCATCGTCAGAGAAATCCGTGTCCTCTCCGTACAACTGGGTTTCCGTGTACTCCGACTTTTGCCAAACCCCATTGAATGTGAAGACATTGAAAACCTTCTTATTCAAATTCAACCGTATTTTGCAGACGTGGCCATCACTAATGCTGAAGCACATCCCCTCGGATGATATATCTAGCACACAGTAACTACCGAATGATTCAACTGAACTAATCAGTTTATGCAGTAGTTGGATGCTCTTTGTTCTCGCCTCAAACTGAGGAACTGATCCCTGCGACAAGCAGGATTTAGTAGAACAGGTGTTAACAGAACGATTAAGTTCTTCCCCTGCGTTAACAGCAGCAATCTCACTGGGTGATGCACGCCTCTTATCTTGCTCTCGGGAAGTAACCTCCTGATTAGCTCTGGTCAATGAAACGTTCTTCCGGATGTTTTCAATATATTTTTCCGTTGTATCCTCAGATGTTCCCGCATCCATAGAAGCCACATCTTCCACTGTACTTAATACTCCTGCTAAGGTCATTATGGTGGGTGAGAGCTTTTGGCAACACGGAAGAGAGCGCTTGAGTGTGGCGTATAAGAGTGTACAATCATGCAGGGATGTAGGGTGCGAAAATATGAAAATCAATCCCTTAACGCGACATGAAAATTGAAAATGCAACCTGGCGTCTCATAAGTTGAGCAACAGCTGAGCCGCCCCCAGCGTATGTCTTTATCTCATATGTGGACCACAAGCACAATTGGCGACCCACAACAGACTTGAATGCTTATATTTGAACTTCTCAAAAGTGACCCAAAGAGAGAACAATCCCATAGCTTGCTCAGAAACCGTTAAATCCAAAAACCTTTATAGAATTGTCAATACTTTACGAAAATTAGTTTTGCCTATACATCCATGCATAAAATTCTTTGTACTATAAGCGTATGCAGCTTAAGCTGTTTTCCAATTTTTTGTAAGAATCTAATGAACAAAAAGGGCCCAAGCTAATGAAAAACAAGCAATGCCCGTGTAGCGTAATGGTTAACGCGTTTGACTTCTAATCAAAAGATTCTGGGTTCGACTCCCAGCATGGGTGACGGCATTAGCTTAATTTTTTTTCCTAACGAGTCATTCTCCATGGTGACAAATGGAGTCTGGTTGTAGCCACAAAATGTATGACTCTAGTGACAAACACTGTCTGTCACAACTAAAGGTAATTAGGTATTCTTAAATTGTATTATTATACAAGTACAGGCAGCTCGGCCAAATATTAGAAGGGATTACTTGTTGAGAGTAGCAATATCTCTGAATTTTTCACACTCCTTCATCAACTGTCTGCATCTTCGCTGGGTTTCGCCCTCTCTGACCGATAGACTCTCATAACTTTGCTGTAATTTTTCTATTCTGCCCTCCAAATTCTTTATTTCTTCGTCAGAGTACTTCTTCATTCTTACCAAATCATTGTATCTCGACTCCCATTCTTTGATAGTACTATTGAGATGGTCAACTTCAAATCTTTCGTTCATTTGTGAAGATCTTTGGGCTGAAATACTTTGGTCTAACTCACTGACTCTGTTAGACCAATGACTTTCATGTGCCTCGATTTCTGCCTTGAATCTATTGCTCATTTCCTCGATCTTACAATATAGCTCAGAGTTTAACTTTGCCAGCTCTTTGTTTTCCTCAAATGTTTTCCAGTACTTTTCCTCCATAGAATGCAGCTCAGAAGTGATGTGATTATATTGATCTCGAAGCTCAGAAAGAGAAGTATTCACCCTACCAAGTTGTGCCTCTGAATCTTCCAGCTTCTCTTTCAATTGCTGGGCAAGGATAGCGTTATTTGCATCCTCTCTAGCCTTTATTGAAAGGTGGTCTAGCTGAATACTAATTTCACTCAATTTATCCTCCAAAGCACGCTTGGAGTGAACCAAAGCATCGCGTTCTTTCACAAGATCCACATTAGTCACCTTGAGAACCTGGACTTGCTGGCCAAGGCTACGGGCTTTTGTCATATTTTCTCTAACCTCACCTAACAAACCGTCATTTTTGGCCATACATTTGTTCAATGCTATCTTGAGGGCACTATTATCTTTTTCAACTTTGGCAGTTGTGGACTTTACTCCCATGAGCTCTTTCCTGCTGTCTTCTAACTGGGAATTTCTACTTCTCAACATCTTGTTCAACTCAGTTTCCTTATTGAGAGACTTCGTAAGCTCTTCTCCCAGCCTCTGAATTTCAGCCTCTTGATGCTTGTAGCTGACACTCTTGATAGACCGTCTGAGCTCTTCACTACTCTCATATTTCTCCATCAGAAGAACATGTTGCTCATTGAGTCTGGTGACTTCAAATTGCTTGTCCAGCAGCTGCTTTTCCAAACCTCTGATTTTCTCAGTTAATTGAGTGACCTGAGCTTCATTTTCCTCATATTGGTATTGAGAGCGCTTTACCTTCTCTTTTAGGTGACTGATCTCATCTTGCATCTTTGTACGCTCCCTGGTCAAGCTTAGTAGCTCATCCTCTGCTTTGGAGAGCTTGCTGTAGTAATCCTCAGATCTGTCTTTGTAGAGTTCAACACTAGAATTGAGTGCTGTATTTTTCAGCATGACGGATTTCATGTCATTTCTCAGCTGGATGATCATCTCTTCTTGCTCAAATCTGCCACCATTGCCTTGTTGAAGACGATTGAGTTTCGTTTTCAACTCGTTTATCGCTGAATTGAGACGTAAATTATCATGTTTCAACTTCACACTTCCCTCATCTTCATCGACGATTTTACATGGAGCTGAAATGTTGTTTTCAATATTGGTACTATCTGCCAAAACACCCTTTGTACTATTTTGTGCTTTCGCTAGAGCAATACTCTCTCGCTGCAGTCGCAGCTCTTTAAGTTGCTCTTTCAAATTACTCACCTCAATCTGTGACATTTGGTACTTGCTCTTATATTCAATAGCGTCTGAATCTAGAAGATCCATGTTGCTAAATTCCGAGCTGTCTCTGTTGTTGTACTTGCTTGTTTTTTGGAGTTCCAGGAAGTGTTTTTGTAGTCTTTGGAAAGCTTCCTTTTCCATCAACAGCTTTAAGCGCAATTCTTCCACTTCACTGTGGTCATTGAAAATCTTGATGTTCTCACCATTATCTGGATCAGGACTTCCCATACCTGAGATGTTGAACCGATCAATCAGCTCTCCGGTGTTACAGCCCTTCTTGATAATTGCTTTCAAATTCCGGTTCTCATATGATTCTGCTGCAAGTCTAGTTCTCAACAATCTGACCTCTTCACGTAGTTCATGAGTTTCAGGTGTAAGTGCTCTTTTCTGCTCGTTGATCTGGTACTGATTAATATTTGCTTGTTCCGGATTTGTGGCATTGAGTCTCATCAGCAACTGTGAATTGTCCATCTCTAGCTTTTTCTTGGAATTAATGGCATTCTTTGTCTCCACTTCTGCATCTTTCAGCTTCAACTCCAACTTAACAACAGCTGACTTCTCGACTTCAAGCTGCTGAGTCAAATCTCTGATGATCACCTTCGTTTCTTCAAGTTCTTTAATGAACTGTTGGCGACCGGTTTTGAAAGTGATTTCATCATTAACCTTTTGCTTGAGTAGTGACTTGACTTGTGCATAGTCTTGCTCAAGTCTTTTGTAGTCAAGCTTATAATGCTTGAACTTAGCTCTGACCTTTTCTTGCTCCTCAAACCTTGCCTTGCTCTCCTCATACTTCACCGCTATTTGTTTCAGTTCACTCAAATCCTTAGTATCAGAAGCGTATTTTGATTTCAGATCTGACAAAGAGCTTACATTTTCGTCCAATAATCTGGTTTTGGTCTGCAAATCACTTTTGAGTTTCTTAACCTCAACTAATGCTTGAGAAAGTTTGTGTTGAAGGTCATCTACTGTCTCATTGGTTTTGGCTTCTCTAGTTCTCTTTTCGCGCTTCAAGCTCGAGAGCTCAATATCTTTGGCATCAATAGTACTTTTCAAATCAGCGAGCTCTTTTTTAACATGCGTATGTAATTTGATTTCAGATTGAAGCTTCACCTCAATTTTCTTCTTAGCATCAGCAAGGTCTTTATTCTCAAATCTTAGCTTTTCCGCATCTTCAGCATTCACAGTTGCGAGTCTACCCAACTCATTTTCCTTCTCATCTAGTATTTTCTTTGTGTTTGTTGCTGATTCTGTGAGCTCTGCAAGTTGTTTCTCTAATTGGACAATTGACTTTCTGGACTCTCCAACCTCAGCATCTTTCTTACTGATGATTTCTTGACTACACTTAATTTCAGTCTCTAAAGTTTCAATCTTGGCAGCAACAGCACTTCTATCAGCAAGTTCACCACTCATCTGTTCATTCAGATCCTGGACTTTATTCTGAAGTTTTGCAATTTGAGACTTGTACTGAACTTCAAGGATTGCAGTATCATCAAGTCTTGGTTTGAGCGCTTTCACGAGCTTAAACCACGGGTCCTGGTTGTGTTTGGAATAAATCTTGAAGTTGTTGATCAAAACTTTCGAGGCACGCAATCTTTGGAGTTTGATCTGAAAATCTCTTCTAATTAACGTTCCTCTCGCAATAGCATTGAATCCCGTAAAGACAGCAGCAAGCTTTTCATCTCTTTTCTTTTCTAATCCTGCGAGGACGCCATTTCTAAAAAACAATTTGGTCAAACCAATTTTAAAAACTTCAGGATCTAAATCGAGTCCATCCAAGATAAGCTCACAAAGCTGTTTATTTGAGCTGTTATCATCCTGACTCTTGTTAGCGTCATAGAAAGTATTTGAGAGGATACCATAGTGAGAAGCAAACGTTTTGAAGTCAATCCTGTTAGGGTATCCAGACCTTGCGATTCTGATTCCTTCCAACACACCATTACATCTGAGTTGATGAAGCACAACCTCATCATTAAAGACACCGGCCTTTTTCTCCGAGTTCGGCAAGATACAACGAACAAAGTGAGGGTAAGTTTTGCCCAAATTGTCCATTAGCATTGTGAGCTGTTCCTTATGACGTTGCGCAACGGTTCTGAACATTCCGGATTTCTTTCGTGGGGAACCTTTAACTGGAGAGTCTGTCAAGTTAAATTCATCAGCGCTAGAGAGAAAGAAGTCACTGATGAAAATATCTTTGGAGTTTGATAGAAGCTCAATCATAGTGGAACTCAATGGGTCTTTGTTCTTATCCAACCACCCATCGACAGAGTAGTCAACACTGCCGGCATAGTGCTTGATAACAAATCCATCTCTTATTCTGTTCGCTTTGAAGATGAGCTTACTCTGATCCATTTTCTTGGCATCCTTAGGTTCAAGTTCATTGAAAAGCTTGTCAATGAAGGATTTGTCTGATCCCTTGGGGACAACACATTCCTCATCCAATATTGAAAAAATATTCGTTTGCCTCTTATTAGCTGCGGATCCCTCAATGATTTCAATGGTAGGTTTGAGTTCATTACCAAAATCGATGTATTTCCAAGATATGCCCTCTTTCATGTATTCGCTCTGCTCAAGCACGAACATGTGATGATTAAAGAATTGTTGAAGTTTTTCGTTGGTATAATTTATGCATAATTGTTCAAAAGAGTTCTTCTGGAAAATTTCAAAGCCGGCAATATCAAGGATACCGATATAGTGGTCATTAGTATCTTCGTCTAAGAACTCGTTCCTGTCAGTATCGTTTTGGAAATTCTCGTTGATCTTGTCAACAAGGTATTGGAACAATTTTTCATACAAAGATTTGGATAATGCATCAATGGAGAACTTAGCTTGAGTTGCAGTTCTCTGCTGACTGACCACATCTCTTCCAACCCTAATTTTTGAATTGAGAAACGATTTTCGGAATTCTTGAGCCGTGACACCCAAAAGTGCCGAAACTATTTCAATTGTTTTATCTGCATCTTCAGAGAGCACTGCCTGCTTAGTATCTTGCAATGAGTTCTTGAACGTAATGTTACCCAGATGCAAGATGACTGAGAGAATCTTGAAAACATTCATCATACTAGTTTCGTCAAACTTCATAACGTTGAAAGCTTTCAACAAATTGGCAAACTCTTCCTTATCATTGATATTGTCCACAGATGTAGTTAGGCCATGTTTCAGATACTCGAAGTCATTGAGAGTAGCATTGAATAGCATCAACTTCTTCAACATTGCATCAGGAGCACCTTTAAGAAGTTGGTAAAAGACGTGGTAGTTTCTCTCTTGAGAATCTTGACGAATGACTCTTGACTTCTCAAGCAAATACCAATCAATGTGAGCACCAGATAGTTCTCGTTTTTTGCTATTGATTTTAATCTTGACAAATTTACCAAAACGTGAAGAGTTCAAGTTCCTCACTGTTGTTGCATTACCAAAACTCTCCAAGATGGGGTTAGCTTGTAAGATCTGATCTTCCAATACAAGAGCATTATCCTTATTATTTTGGTTTGTGGAGATTGCAAGGATATGTTGGATGACCTTCTTCGTATTCTCCGTCTTACCAGCACCGGATTCACCGGTGACAAGGATGGACTGATCTTTATTCTCTACGATCAAATTGTCGAATGCCTTCTGCGCAGTGCCAAAGATATGTGGGGGTAGCTTCTTCAAGTCCTCATTAGTGGACGCTGTAGAATACAGTTCAATGAAATCTTTGTTATAGATATTGATTTTCTGGTAAGGATTGACAGTCACCAAGAAAAGGCCTGAATGAGTGTATATTTTGTCTTCATAATATCGCAACTTCAAGTTGTTGAGGACAGATGGTTCGTTGAGGTATGTGAGTGAAGCCATATCTTCATCACCATCGAAGCGCGCTGGGTTGGCCTTTTGGATATCTTTCAATGGCACAGTGACGAGCTCATCGGATTGCAATAGTTTCACTTTGTAATGTTCCTCATCATTGTCTGCAGATGTGACCTTGTCAATAATTTCAGCCTTGACGAAGACAGAGTTTTCCGACGGATTTGGTCTATAGACCCAGACTTGACCTTTATAATTCTCCATAAGAGTGTATGTATGGTCTGATGAAGTGAAGGGGTCTGATTGATTGTTGAAGTGTTCCGGGGTTTTCTTAATTTAGTAGCACCGGCGTGTTGAGCAGCGTGGTATGGCACAGAGTGTGCTCGATTACGCTCTTTCTCCGAAAGAACTTGGTAGTGTGCGGTCGTAGAAGGTTGTTTACTAAATTGAGAATAGAATGCAGAATCATCAAAAGCGCAATGTTGACAAGTTTCCCATTTCGGAAGGCCGCTTACCGCTTGAGAAGTGAAAATTTCTGAGTCCCTGAGGTGCATGAAAACTAGGAAACAGAATTTCCGCGGAATATTGGGGACACCTAACGCCATGAGAAGAGACAGGAGGGGAGCCCGTGGGACCGCTTCCCTTATAGAAGTAACCATGGCCAAGCAATGCACGTCGTGTGTAAAATGTGAAAGAATTGAATTAGTTGATAAATATAAAAGTGATAAGGCAAAGAAAAGAGAAAAGAGAAGGGGGAGGCTGATGTATAAATGTAAATGGGGGTACTTTCCAAGTAGGCAATAACAGAGTGAATGTGGACATGGTACGTGCTCAATATAGTAATGTAAATTATGATCGCTTATGGTGATTTATCTAAGCCGTTCAAATTATCAAGTGATTAGAAAAATAAAAAGTTGTTGATACTGTACTTATACAAAGGCTGTTGTGACACGTCAGGGACAGACCTCGCGGAATGCTTTGTTGGTTGGAATAAGAGTGAGAAGATGTCGGAGAACTAGAAGTGTAAGAATAAGTGGACTTTATTAGTGAAGAATACTCAATGCGGTGCATCGTAAAACCGGACACATTTATTGGGTGAATAATTCTTCCTTCAAGTCAATGCCTAATTCTTGCTTGACCTCCTTCAATTCATCAAGGTATGCTTCGTATTGTTCCTTGTTTTCGACCTTGAACTTGAGACCTTCGAAGACTCTGACAGCGGTAGCGTAGTCGTTGACTCTTCTACAAGCTCTCAAAGCTCTTTCGATGACGGCTGGAGGTGGAACCAAATCGTAGGAGAAACAGTTGTTCAAGACTCTTTGGACTTCGAACAAATCGTAAGCTTCGTCGAATTCCTTTTGGTATCTAGCGGTGAATTCTTCGAAGGATTCCTCGTGGTGTTCAGAGTAGGATCTGATAGCAGAGTTTGCGAAAAGGGACTTTGCTAAGAGTTGTTGTCTTGCTGGAACGACTGCAAGTCTGACGTTTTGTCTGAGAGCTGCTCTGATAGTGTTTGCAAACATTGTGTCTGTGTGTATGTGTATGTGTATGTGTGTGTGTGTGCGAGCCCTTCTTCTATTGTCTGTTCCCTCCACCAGACCTTGTGCTACTGACACTGCACCAGCTGTTCAACTGTCGCTTTCATCTTGCTCAATTCTCATTGCTCGAAAAGAAGATCCTCACAGAAAGACGCCTGCGCCTCCGCGCGCCCCATTTGAGCAGGCCACTTTGGTGTGGGGGGCCAAAGCGATACGGCGCGCTTATTGGCTAGCGCTCCAGCCCGCTCCAATAGCCAGAATCGGTGCACGGGTGTACATCAAACGGCATGAAAATTTGGAAATGTCTGAGGCCAAAGGGACAAACGGGGCACCTGCCTAATCGGGTAATACAAATATAAAGGGAAAAAACTAGTGCTAATTTTAAGAGCATCTATAGATCCATACGGCTAGACACAGATAGCAGACAAAGAGACGCTACCGGACGGCATCAAGCAGCACACAGAGCGCCGTGGCCATCTCAGACGGGAGGCGTTGCTCGTGCTGTTCTTGCTGCATGCGTTTCTGAGCGGCGCTGATGAGAGTACGCACTCGCTGGTGGGCATATTCTAACCCACCAAGGTCTGCAATCTGCTGGCAGATGGCTGCTCTCGCAGCATAATCGACTGCTAGCATCTCTTTGTCTTGTTGCCAGGACACGCTCATCCCTCGATGGCGCACACAGTAGATGAGCGGGAATGAATACTTCCCCTCGATGAGGTCGTGCCCCCTCTCTTCTTCTGAATTCACTCCGGCACTGGCACTGGCACTGGGAACTTTGAGATCAAGATCATCCACGTCATTGGTGATCTGGTACACCACGCCTAGCGTCTCACAATACTGTAGTAGCACGTCGGTGACGGCATCTTTTTTATCACTCAAGCAGGCGAGTATCTCCACCCCTAATTTGAACAACTCCCCCGTCTTGCCAATGACCATCCCTTCATACTCTTCCTCGCTCGGACAGAGCCCACTCTCTCGCCAGTGGATTTCCTTACCTTGTCCAATGTGCAACTTCACCATTGCCCGCACAATTATACCACTTAAGAGCCCATCCTTCAATCCACTCCCACACCCACCCTCTCCACCACCGATGCACGTCAATAATCCTTCCATTGCCTTGAAGTACATCAAATTCCCCGCATTGATAGTACTGGCCAGTCCGTAGACGCGATGTGCACAAACCTTACCGCGTCGTGTAGCGCCCTCATCCTCAACATCATCAACCAACAAGCTAGCATTATGCAATATTCCTATGAACTCTCCGACAGCTAACAGCTCTGCGGAAGAAACGCCATAATACATGTTGAAGACATTGAGTAATCGTGTTCGAAACCCCTTACCGCTGGTCTGTTCGCTCAAGTATGTGTATGGTCGTATTATTTGTTCGTATATGCCGCTCTCATCATATTCATTCTCAGCGGGGCGTTCCATGGCCACTTTAAATTGTATAGTGGTACCTCCTGAACTAACCTCTCCCTGCTGTGACCAAGAGTGTGTGTCGAATAAGTTAAACTTGCTCACAAGACTCAAACACTTTCTGCTGAGCCGGCAAGGTTGATGGTTGATTCGTGTCCGGTGCCCGATTATGGTGAGTATTTTGATTTTCTTACGCATTCAAATTAGCACTCAACTATTAAGCCTCGTGTATATGTTTAAAGCCACTTCAGTTAACATCTCCTTCTGCCATCTTTCTGCTCCCCCACACAAGTATCAGTATAATAACCCACCATGGATGGAATGCCCTTTCAATTGCTACGTGAAGTTCCCGTGGTTACGCGGGCGTATATGATAGCTTCGATCGGTTTATCTATTGCTGAAACCATGGGATACATCAGAATTCAGGACTTCATTGTCAAACCGGATTCACTTTTTGACATAAACCAACTATGGAAGATGCCACTAAACCTTGTTTACAATGGCCCCCTATCTCTTGATGCTTTTGCCAAACTGTACTTTTTCACGAGATCTTCAAAATGGCTCGAAACCTCACAGACCTCTGCCTCTTATCTATGGATGATCTTCATACTCACGATCCTTCTCAATATCTACAGCATTAGTGTCTCCAATATGGGCATGCTATCTCCACCACTAACAGATGCTTTACTCTACATATGCACTAAAAAGAACCCAGGTATGTGGGCGATGTTCATTTTTATTCCAGTTGAAGGCGAATGGCTACCATGGATTAACACTTTAACCAACGTGGCCTTCTCCAAGAACCCAGACAAAAAAAAATGGCTCTATAATTTGGCAGGTATAGCTGTTGGTCATACTTATTGGTTCATTGATGAACAGATTCCAATCCTTCACAAAAGTAAGTCTATATTCACGCCCATTTGGCAATGGAACGTTTTCCATAACCATCCCATGGAAGCTCCAGCTATAGCAGACGAACCAGCTGCACAAGAACAAGAACAAGAACAAGAACAGGAACAGGAACAAGAACAACCAGAGGTACCCCTTGAGCCCACTCCAACGATAGAGCTCCCGGCAGCGAGTAATGCAAGCACGACCACTGCAGCAACACAAGGCGCCACCGAAGACACGCTTCACCAGCGCATCTGAACTTGAACCTGAGCCTGAACGCTTTATGCTCTTGAGTTCTTGAAATTCCGCCTTATTGTGTAATCCTCAACTTTCAATCCATCAAATAACGATACATCACCGCCATCAAACTTTCCATCTAAATTGTCCCCATGCTCCACTGTTCTCAGCATTTTTTCAAGTTCTGTGCTACTAGCTACTTTGCTGACATCGATTTTTGCATATGGTGTTGAATCTTTGCCCACTTCTTCTTCGCTGTACTCGCCAGCGACATCTACCTCGGCATTATCTTTTACACCGGCGACATCAAATGTGCGATCGTGAAGGTCTATAGTATGATTGAGTTTCTGTTCCAACAAGTTTTCTCTGCTATCTTCTTGCAATGCCAACCTATTGAGCTTGAGTTCATTCTCCAGTATCTGTTGATTCCCCACTTTGGCTTCCATTATCTTGCGGGTGATTTTTGCCGGTTTCCAAAAGTCCAACCCTGACGTTTCACTTGCAACTTCTTGTAATGCAATTTGCAAACACTCATCGGCTTTCAGATTAGGGGTGCTCACGTCTTTGAATTTTCGTACTTTCTCATACCTGGCTTGAACGAGTTTCAGTGTCTCTCCATCTAGAGACCCTTCTATGAATTTAGCCCTAATAGGATCGTAATTAGTGGCACTACTGATCTTCTTCTTGTTGTCATCAGCTATACGAAGCTTAAGTATCTTTGATGCAGTTTGAAGATCACTTGGCTTGTCACTGCTAGTTATTGGACCTTTCGGTTTAGCAGCAGATGATAAGTCAATGAGTCGTTGTAATCTCTGTAGTTGTTCAATTTTGTATGCAGGCATTCGACGTCCTTTCATTTCACCTTCTGTGTATATCGGATAGTCCACCTTTTCAACCGGTGAAGCAATCTTCTTCTCTTTTGCTACCGTATTTTGAGTGGATTTATCTTTTTCATTATTTATATTCTTAGTATTATCATTGACTGTGACTTCTTTTGCGCTTTTGTCTTCCTTTTTTATGGTTTTCTTAATCCCATTCTTAGTTGCCGTAGATTTACTTACATTTCGTAATCTTTGATCAGCATTGGTCTTACCCCTATTCCTCAGACTGGTTTTGGAAGTTGTTACAACGACATGACCTTTCCCCAGTTTCGAGCCACTGGCGTCAGATGTATTGCTATTAGAGCTAGTTGATGTAATTTCTTTATCTGAAGTTTTTCCAAGCCTACGACTCCCTCTAGCAGTAGTAGACTTTGGCGCACCAGTATTTCTGCTCCTTGTTATTGCCATCAATAAGGTTTCAAGTTCTTCGTGCCTTGTTCTTGTTTAAAGTATCGTAATTAGATCACACTGCCATCGACCTTAGCTGGTGATAGAGACTAGACTTTCAACATTTATTTTGATATCTTTTTCTCCCGCATAATTCCCAATTAGGCAATTCTACATTTTTTTTCCATCGTCTCTTTAAGCGTTAAGCCTTCCCTATCTTTTCTCTACTAATAATGTGATGGGTAAATGCAGGGTAATTGGAATGTTGAATGTTGATTGCCTACAGCCTTTGTATACATTAAAAGTTGTTCCTCCCACTCTTACAATACTAATTTGGGCCCAAAGATATGAAGGAAAAAGTGGTTCCATACCTGCGACGGTGATTATTTCAATCCAGTGTGAGGAATCAATAACTTGAAATGCACACGACTAGTGTGTACCACAGAAACACTGCGCAATTCAGTAGAACTCTTTTGAGATTATAGAGGCACAAAAAGTGTGTCTTCTAGGTGCACCTAAAACTGCAGTTTTCTTTAGTTGCAGCGCACTACGCGCATTATAAGTTTTTTCAAATTGGGGTTACCGGAGGCCAAAGGTCACGTGCACGCAACGCAAATTTCACTCATCGCTCTCGGCTTACTTTCGCCCAAAGGCTCTCCCCGTTTAAAGTCTAAAGTCTGATATGCCAAGAACGCTCACAATAATTGCTTTTAAGCGCGCACATGTGAAAATGTCAATTTCAATCCCAATCTTAATCAATCGCAGCGTGCAGCGTGATCGGAGAAGTCCAAACCTTACAACCAATAATAGTTCACTGGATGGTGATCGCAAGTTGAATCCACATACTCCATTGAGTGGAAAACACGAGGAACAGCTACCTTACGCCGAACTACTAACAGCACAATGGCAAGTTCTCAAGGCGATACCCAACAGAGTGATACGGACAGTCTCGGTTCTGTCCCAGCAACTACTCCGAACTCTATATTCATGAGGACACCATCTTTGGACGGAATAACTATACTCGATCTTCTCGAACCATCCGCATTGAATATTGACCTACGCAAGCGCCGTGATGATACTTACAAATGGATGCAAAACTATTACAATGAAAAGAGAAAGAGTGTAAATATGAACGTGATGAGGAAACTCAATATCTCTACCGATGATTTAGCAGAACTTAAAAAAGTTCTCCATACCAGAGTTGATAGAGCTTACAAAAGAATTGATTCCACTCAAAAAGCTTCAACAACAGAGAAAACGTTTTTTTCTATCACAGTGTACACAATCTTCCTGTTTGGTTACATGATCGGCCATTATCCACAATACGTTCACATTGCATATTCCTTGATATTTGCAATTTTGATGCCAGTGAGATTACTCACTTACTATAAAATGGGATTTGGTTATTATCTTGCAGATCTCTGTTATTATGTGAATTTCCTACTCTTGTTATACATATGGATAATGCCGGAGTCTTCCATGTTGTTCATTGCTTGTTGTTCATTCTCTTGGGGTACTCTTTCCTTCGCTGTGATTACATGGAAAAACAAACTCGTCTTTCACAGTATTGATAAAATAACATCTACCTTTATTCACGTCACACCTGGCGTTATCATGTACGTTATAACCCATCAACTGCCCTACGACTTCAAAACTCAGAGGTTCCCCGGATCTGTGAAATTGCAGAATTGGGACATCATGTATGGAATCTTCAATACTTCCATTCTATACTTCATTTGGCAACTATCTTATCACTATTTCATTACTATAAGAAAGGCAGAGAAAATTAAAAACGGTAAAGTGACATCTTTTGAATATCTGAGGAAAGCGTTTGCAAAGAAACCAATCGGAAAATTTGTTAACTCACTACCCGAGCCATTCCCTGTTATTGCATTTACATTCATTCAGTATGGCTATCAATTAATCACCATGTCTATCTGTCCGCTTCTTTACAAGTACCGTCATCTATGCTCAACCTTCGTCTCTTTCATTTTTCTATGTGCAACTTATAATGGTGCCACATACTATGTCGACTTTTACGGCAAAAAGTTTCAAAAGGAAGTGGTCCAATTACAGAGAGAAATCGAGTCCTTACAACAACAGGAAACTCACGAAGATACAGCGGAAGATCACGCCATCTTCTCCAAAGATCCAGTTCAGATCACAAAAAATGCTGCCAAGGGCCATCAACGCTCTGCCACGCCCACAACTATTCTTGAGGGATGATTGTATAGTACAGTATTTAGATTTTGTTTAGCCATCTATAATCGTTTTAGTAAGAGGGTAGGATGCTCTGCCACTATCAATGAACAATGGATGTGGGTAGTATTCGTGCGTTGTTTTCGGTGTTAAGATCTGCAACTTTACAGCTGCAAAACTTTGTAATTTTTACTCATTCTTGCAAAAAATTTTGGGATCATGAAAATCTCCGAATCCTTAAAAACAAACCACACATCTGTTCACTCTTTCACGTGGCTTGCAAATGTTAACCCACCTTGAGTGTATCAATTTTTTCCCTCACATCGCAAACATGTTCACGAGAAGATATGATCCAGGGAAAACAAATTCTAAGGCTGAAGATGAGAGAAAAGCTGCCATTCTCGAAAAATTAAGAAATAAGAAGACACAAAATGGAAAGAGCGATTTGAAGATTGTCTCATCTCAACAGATACAGAGTGTCACACAGGAAGAAAAGAAGGAACATGACTTGAAAGATGTGGAAATGGAAGATGTTTTAAACGATGAGGATGAAATTACACTAAAAAGAAAACGTAATGATAATTCTTCAGATGATGAATCCAGTGACGAATCTGACGAAGAACCAAGTGACAATTTATCCTCTGAATCCGAAGAAGGAGAAGAAGAAAAGGACGAAACCAAATCCCAAGATCCCGCTTTATATGAAGATGTGGAAATGGTGGATGTTAAAGATGCACACAAGTCCGTTTTGTCACGTTTTAAGACAGTCATGCAAAAACAAACAGATTTACCAACAGATTCAATGGATACTGACAAGATTGACGATGAAGAGCATGTAGAAGTGAAAGACGTTGCACCGCTTCCGCAACTGCGACTTCCAAAGGATAGGCAGCTATATGCGCAACTTCACAAGAATAAGAACCTCGATTGGTTGACCAAACCTGCATATTACGACTCAGCATTATCGAAACCGTTTACCGATTTCAAGCCATCTGTTCATGAAACTTTATTGAAAAACTTAGATAATGAATTTCAAATCAATGATGCTTTCTCCGTGCAAATCACACTTATCGAAGAGTTGCTCAAGGATATAAAACGTGGAAGATTGGATCCTGTTCCTCGAGGCGACTACCTGATTAATGCTGCTACTGGTTCCGGTAAAACGCTAGCATACTTGGTCCCGATTGTGCAGCATATTCTTGGAGTACCTGGGGAATTGAAGATAAAGGATTCTGGAATAAAGGCAGTGATCATTGTTCCTACAAAGCCGCTTGTTCAACAAGTGTATGCTGATGCTTTGAAATTGACTAAGGGTACCGACATCAATGTCATGGCATTGAAGAGTGGTGGTGATATCAGTATTAGTGAAGAGAGGAACAAATTGAAGTCGAATTTGATGGATGTGCTTATAACAACTCCCGGAAGGCTTGTTGAACATTTAGAGAATATCGATTTCAAGATGTTAAGATTTTTGATTGTCGATGAAGCTGATAGACTTTTGAATCAGAACTTCCAAGATTGGTGTGACCTTGTGATGAATAAGATAGAAAGTACAGAGAATGATGGGGATAGAGATATAGATAGCGTGTTCAAGCTCAAAGTCATCAAAATCGTGTTGAGTGCAACTCTTACGACGAATAGTGAGAAGTTGACGCACTTGCGACTTTTCAAACCAAGATTGGTTATTGTGAACAGTGATGATACGAATGAACTGTATCAATTACCGAGAACATTGGATGAGAAGGTTATAACAGTGACAGAGAAGCTCTCACAGTTCAAACCGCTGATTTTACTTAGATTTTTCCAATGGATCGATAAACTGGGAAACAAATACGATAACTCGGGTATTATTTTCACCAAGAGTAATGAGTCCACCATTAGACTTACTAAGTTGTTGAACTTGCTCGTGGCAAAATTGGGACTTGATTTGAAAATTGGGTGTATTAATTCAATGATGGACAATCAGGACAGAGCTAAAGCTTTGAAGAACTTGGATGATCAAGGAGGTTTACTCATTTGTACAGACTTGTTGAGTAGAGGTATCAATTTGACTAGTGTGAAGTTTGTCATTAATTATGATTTGCCGGGCTCCACTAAGGAGTATATCCATAGAATCGGTAGAACTGCGAGAGCCGGCCATACAGGTACAGCCATCACTTTGTGTTACGGAGAGGGAGAGTTCAAATGGTTTAAAAGAATCGTGTACTCAGGAAAGCAAATCAATAGAAATGGTAAGGAGATCACAGACGTCAAATTTGTCAAGGATAAGAACGACGTTAACGAGGAAGATCAGCGAAGCGCGGATTACGATATTTTCGAACTCAATATGGGCGATGACGAGAAGGAAGTCTACGAGACCTGTTTGAAGAGTCTATGATGTAGCTAGTAGCTATTTCGGAAGAAAAAATATTTATTACTGTTTTCTTTTCTGGAGTATATGTACATGTAATATTAGCACCATTTCGATGCATCTATTCCTTTGCCTGAGGCTTCTTGGCACCGTACTTGGATCTGGAAGTTGCTCTATTTGCGACACCGGCCAAGTCCATAGCACCTCTCACCAAATGGTACTTCACACCTGGTAAATCTTGAGATCTACCACCTCTGACATAGACGACCGAGTGCTCTTGACAATTGTGACCAATACCTGGGATATATGCAGACACAACTTCACCATTGGTGAGTCTGACTCTGGCTGCTTTTCTTTGAGCAGAGTTCGGCTTCTTTGGCTTTAGAATCATCACTCTTAGCACAACACCCTTCTTGATTGGACAGTTTTCTAAATGTGGAGATTTTGTGGCTCTATCCTTGCGAGTGATAAGTCCACGTCCCTTTCTCTGTTGGTTTAAGGTTGCATTTCTTTGCTGTGTAAGTTGGAGAACGTTGCTCAAGATTGGAGAAGAAGTTGCTGGATATATGTTGATAAAATTATTAGATCTGAGTGCCAGCCTTGGAGCAATCAGGGATGACTGAGTTGCCTTGAACGCAGACGCCACAGTCCTCTGTAATGACTTTGCGCAGAACATGCCGATGTTGCTATTCGTTGTTGCTTTTGCGCCCCTCCATTACAATCTAACCGTTCTCCATATACCTCTTACTACTACCTGTCGTTGCCAATTCATGTTCATTTAGTGTTTCTGTCTCGCTGCTGAAAAGTTACCCGGAGCCCATCGCGAGTGGGGAACGTCTTTTCCTGGCAGCATGAATCTGGCACTTTCCTTTCCACTTATCCCCATCAACATGAAGAAGACGAAGAGACACCATTGCTAGCCAAACAACCTCCGTGAACAGCCACTCACAACAAACATGTTCAAGTCTCTTGTTACCGCATCCAGAACTGCATCCAGAACCGCTCTTAGATCATCCAGAACTAACGCATTCGCATATGCATACGCAGCACCCGCATTTGCAAGCCAGACTAGATTCTACAGTAGTGCACCAGAACTTACCAAGGAGATCATTTCTGCAAGAATTGTTGACTTACTCCAATCATACAGCAAGACCACAAAGAACGTGACGATCACCCCTGAAACATCTTTCACGAAGGACTTGGGTTACGATTCCTTTGATGTTGTTGAAGTCCTTATGGAAATGGAATACGAATTCTCCATCCTCATACCTGACAAGGAGGCAGATGAAATCAAGACCGTCGGCCAAGCTATTGACTTTATTGCCCACCAAGACGATGCATGTTAAGCATATATCACTCATACCACACATATATCATAATACCGAATCTCCTCACCCCACCATATTATTATACAAACCGTTTATAAAGCCTTTTATAACGCCAACTATTTATTTAGCAATCCTATTAGAGAGTAGTGGAAATTAAGTGCTAAATGAGCAATGTAGATTGTCAGTGTAGATTCTATATCTATTTAGCTGTATCAGCAAGGTCTATAAAGTAAAATGGAGGAGAAAGGGAGGAAAGAATGTGCGCCTAAGAGGAGCGATTCCATCAGTTGAGAACGGTATTGATGGGGGACAAATGATCAAACTCTGCAGCATCGGCTGGGCTGATCTCCTTCTCTTTATCTCCAGTCTTCTCCGTACCATTGTCTGTTTTAGTGATTTCTGTCTCAAGCTCATAATCCGTCTCTTCAGAACTGGTTCGGATGGAAGTAGATCCGTTCTCCAAATCCTCAATGTGGTCGTCCTCTATTCCTTCGAAAAGCCTAAACCTCACGAGCCAGACAAACTGAGAGACAAAAATGCCAGACTCCAACGCTGCACAAATGACGTACAAAACCAGACCCATAATATCCAGCTTCTCCGTATCAACAGCTAATGATGCGAGTGAGAAAACGGCACCCGAATAGTCAACGAGTAAAAATAAGAAGTTGATACCGATAACTCTACCATTTCTCTTTGCAAGTTCGAAATATGGTGGAATTAATCCAATAGCCAAAAATATTGAAGCAATAATACCAAAAATGAGAGCAGGGAAAGTTGTACCTTGCATGTACAACTTTCTCAACGGTATTATGCAACCCACCTCCAGGGCTATCATAAAGACAGCTAGAGATCCGGCACGGATGATGATCTGCCTCTTAGGTCTCTGAACAGGTGGGTAGTACATAATTTGAATGTACAATAACCAGCAAAAGAAGCCAAAGAGATGAGGTTGAATCATGATTGGAATGGACGCGTCTTCCACAACAACAAACACGGCAAAGAATGGTGCACACATGAACCATAGTAGTGCCATGAGTTCCGGAAATCCTTCTGTGTTTTTGCGCCTGTAGTTGTAAACTAGCTGCGGTATCAGCTGGATACACCAGCAGACTGTACCAATAGTAGCAAGGACGTTAGAAGTAGTGGAGACCATAGTAACTTGTTAAGCGCAAGTGAAAAGTTTCTCTCCACTGGTCTGGTCTTATCGAGTCCGAGGATCTTAATCTGAGTGACAGCGGCGAACTATTCTTTTATAGCAACGACAGCAGCAAAACATTGCAAACATTGCAAAGTTTTCACCTTTCAGTCATCATATTGACAGGCCTGCCCCAATTGACACATTTTATGCACATGGGAATACGGGACCCTGGCGGCTGGAGACGTTTCTGCCAGAGAATTGACGTTTGACACCCTCTGACGGGAATTCCGCGGAACAAATTGCCTCTTTGGGCAAGTTAAGCGCACATTGGACAGGGCGTTAGGTATTAGTAGGCCCGCCTGAGTTGCCTATTCGGGCAGGCAGGTGCACTGTGAGCCAGAGCTCGAGGCAGGAGGTTCCAGCCAGCCTTTGGAAGCTTCCATATTGAGGTAGAGTTCAGCAAAACGTGGTGAGAGTTGTTTGATCCGTTACAGTCACGAAGATGCCAAGATGAGGTTGTTCATTCCGGTAAGATCGCGTTGGTATATCCAGTTGCCGATGTGCCGCTATGTTCATCAGCTAACACTGTGAGTATGATTCCTGTGTCTTCCTGAATCCCATACAGACTGTTGCAATTCTCAGTACGGTCACAGGTGGTACGTACTGCAGCATAATCTGGCTAGCAGACGCACAAGCCAAGGCCAATGTTCCTTTGAAACAGCTTGAGCAACGTATTTTTTGGATTTAGTGCGACGCGTCTGCCCAATGCCAAATTTCACTGTAGACTGTAGCCACGTACATGAATTTCTAGCGTTTATATAGATCACATCAACATTCCCATCTGCACGGCCGTGGAGATCAAGTCTCGTAGTTTGCCCACAGTTGGACACCACGTCTGCTTGATATCTTTTACAACCCCTCCCACCATACACTATGGAATCAACTACAGTCTATGAACTGTCAACGGGGACACCTCTCGCCGCGTCTTCGGACGATAATAACGATTCCAACCTTTTGGAACTAAAGAGAAAGCAGAAGCAGATCGTGTTGTCTCTCTCTACGCCAGATCAGCCTGATGTTGGTAACATCTCTTCATCCCCGTTTTGCTTACATTACAGGGCAGACCGCGCCAACGATGTGCTCGTTGTCGTAATAACGAAACTCCAATTCCCAGAGTCTCTCGCAATGAGTTATCTAAGTGAGCTTCACGATGAATTCACCCATATACATCTAAAGGAGATGAACGCTTCCAAACAGAGAGGTGAAATGATAAAGCCATATCAATACATGTCCTTCGAAACATTTATCACTAAAACGAAACGGGTGTATGCAGACTCTCGTGCTAAGGATGGTCTTCATGATGTCCATAACCAACTGAACGACGTGAAGAATATTATGAATAAAAATATCAATGACCTATTGAACAGAGGTGAGAATTTGAACAATCTACAAGATTTATCTTCCTCCCTCAGAGAGCAGAGTGTCAAATATAAAAAATACGCAAAGAAGATCAACTGGGACTTGTTGATCAAGCAGTACGCACCCGTCGCTGTCGTTGCGCTAGTTTTCCTACTTTTAATATACAGGTGGTTTTTCTAAGTAGAATTCCTTAATTTTTCTCGTCATATCGTAGCAAGCATACCCTCGATAACGTCTTTCACTTCATAGAACAGAGGTCCTAAGCCACTCTCTATGGATAACTGTCCCTCATTACCCTTTGTAACCATGAGACGTTCATCAACAACGAGTTTACCATCACCCATGAACTCAACATGATGTCTGGACGCCCTCAAGGTTGTACGTAGCTGATTCAACTTTATATCTCCAATCTTCACACTGGTGGTGAGTGTCACGGTGGAGTTATCACCCTCTTTCAACCTGTATTCCCACTCCTTTATCTTCTCAACGGTACCACTAACTGTCGCAACATTGTACTCATCGTTCAAAGTTTGCCATTGTAGCTTTGCTATAAGCTTTGGGTCAAGACTGATCTCGTATGAGGTAATGACGTTACCGAGACATATTCTCTCATTGAGTTTGCTTCGGATATACTCAACTTCAACGTTGATAGTTCCACTCAAAATATCCCTCTTGGTGTCTCTACTTAATTCGGCCATTAAACTCTCAGAGTTTCCACTTTGAAGTTCTGGAAGAATGATCACTTTCCTTGGCTTGATCTGCTTCGTTGTGAATTTCAGAGATCTCAAATCGTGATTACCACTTAGATCGAAAAATGTGAAACCACATCTAATGTTCACCTTAACTTTTGTTATGGTCCTACTCACTGGATCAACGAGTGAATCCAAAGAGTAAACCGTAATCTTCTTCTTTGGAATGGCAGAGTCCACATCATCAGACTTTCGGGATCCTTTACGTCTCTTCCCACCACGACGTCCTCTTCCACCTCTTCCTCTTTTTCTCGTATTTTCAATCTCAACATCACTTTCACTCTCCAAATCTTCCTCCCCCTCAATATCGCTCAACATACCCTCTGCATTCAAAATAGGGAACCTGTCATCATCAAAGATCTGGAAATCATCGTGCTTAATGACAACACCATAATCGTCAACATTGAATTTATGTGTCACCATTGGAAACATTCTGTGTTTATGTTTCATTTTGCTTACATCAAAGTCACGAGGAAGAGTTAAGATTTCATCCATTTTCAAGAACTTGGACTCATCAAACTGGTATTTGGCTTCCGCTTCCTTGATGATATTGGCAGTTATCTCTATTACTTGATGATTATCTTTTGCCCCAGCAATACTTCCAGATCTTCCTTCTTTCTCCATTTGTTCGGCACTCATGATGCTTTCGGTATTTGCATTTGCTGTCTCACTCTCATCTTCATCATCTTCATCATCACTCTCCTTAACGTCAGCGACAAGCATTTCCTCTCTTCGCCTCCTCTCAAGTTCCTCTTTCTCCATCTTAGCGCGCATTTCTCTTCTATCCTTGATTTCCTTCTCATAGACAGCAAGATCTTTCCCTCTAATAAGGGTCTCTTTAACACTCTGCAACTCAAAATCCGTTTTCTCAAGAACAATCAAAGATCCTTCCTTGCTATCCGTCTCGGTGGCACCAACGTGTTGCTGCCATATTTTATAAAGCTCGCTCAATTTGGAAGAGTTATTGGGAGGTTCCGTTAAAATCATAGTGAAACTCAACTTAGCACTCAAATCAATCAAAAACTGAGCAAACATTGACTGTTCATTAAGCCCCATATCATCAACAAGAAAGATATTGGGCCTATTGGAATACCTTGAATCTGCACTGGAAAGTAGAGACTCTAACTCATCATACTTGATGACTTGAATACGATTATTCTCAAGGATGGTTCTCGATTGATCCTCACTCTCCCATAGCTTTGTAATGTTGGCATTCATCCATTCTAGGAAATTGCTCAAAAACTTCAAGTTCTCAAGACCCGTAAAATTGACCATGTAAATAGTCGCACCACGTTGAATGTTTGTCAATAAGGGAATGATCAACTCAAAGAACCGTCCCGTTAATGATGTGGGCAAGAGCACGCTAGTACCTGTTTCCAAATTTTTCTGCACTATATCTATGAATTGATCTATTCTGTTTTGATGTGTCAATTTTGTAGATGTGTATTCACAGTTCGTGATAAATGTGGTAGGCCTGATCAGATCAGGGTTGTTGAAAATCTTACAATTGTTTAAAAACTCATCTTTGGCATGATTCCATACAGGCGCATAAACGATTCTCTCATTGATATTATTTTCAATAAGCCATATCGACCCTCCAATGGAGTATCCCGAGTTGTATGCGGTTAATGATAAATTGATAAGTTTATTGTTGACGTGTGACATTCCAATGGTTTGAGAATAGTTTAAATACTTCACGTTATTGAAAATCTTGATCACCTCACTGTATTCAATCAAATTACCCCTGACGGGCCCCAATAATCCTATAGTTCTGTAAAGTTCACAAGTCATCACTTGTCCCATTTTCGAAACGGGTAACGTCGAGTACGTGGGTATTTGCCTCAATTGAGGATATGTATGCATCAAATAAACGTATGCACCAATATACGGTGCCGTACTCTGAGATAAAAGAATCATATCTAAGGATGCAACAAAATCATCTGTGTATGTCTCATCCAAGAGATCAGTCCCGTTCCATCCAGGGTCTGCTAGTATATTCACGGACGTTTGCGTCGAAGGTGTCGTCTCAGCGGCTTGACCGTCGGCAGGCGCTACCGTGGGATCCTGGAGCTGCAACAAACGCGCCTGGGAGGCTCCCTGGCCTATAACTGTAAAGTCTAGCATGCAGTTGTGCTCGCTGTTGGTGCTATATTCTCCAATGGCAGCTGTCGGCCCTTTTGTTGTCTCGTGTCTAGCAGTTAGCTGTAGCTATGCTGTGTGAGAGGTGAAATTCATGTCCTAAGTCCTAGCTGACTAGCCCAGAGCCCAGCTTACCCGGCGCGCGCAGAGGAGGGGAAGATTCGCTTTGAACATGTTTCTGGTACAAGGAAGTGGTAGAGTCGACAAGAGAGACGGGAGAGCAGATGATCGGAGTCAGAAGGGGAAGAAGCAGCAACCAGGAGACCGCCAGCCATGTCCACGTCTAACACATACGATAACATCTCCACTTCCAACTTCACCGACAAGAAGAGAGGCACCCAGTACGTTTTCGAGAACGATAAACTGCCAGCTGAGATTCCACATGTCAAGGAGATTGGTGCAACCACCGGTCCACTGCTGAGTGCTTCTTACTTCATTGCTGACAGATGCCAGGATTTTAATGACGACTTCATGCTTTGTCAGAAGGAAAACGGTGCAAATGGTACTGTCAACTGCCTCAAAGAAGGTAGAAAAGTTACAAGATGTGCAGCAAGTGTGCTCAGTGATCTGAACGCTCATTGTAAGAAACAATTCGAACTCCACTACAACTGTCTCAACTACTCCAACATGGAATTCAAGAACTGTAGAAAGGCAGAAACCCTACTCAACGACTGTGTCTTCACCAGCTTGAAGCTAGCGAAGAAGATTCCAGGTGACGGTGGCAGAGAAGTCTTCAAGGACGGTAACCAAATATACAAGCCAATTCACCCACATTTCCCTAGTGAGAAGGCTTATGAATTGTCCAAGAAGGATTCTGCTTAGAGAAGTTAATCCCCCACGAAATCTAACCCCATACATACATACACAAACACACACACATTCACGATACATAATGTGGTCAGTCACAGAGAGACTGCGGCTGCATCGACCCCAACTTCCGTACATTCTATTTATTCTACTTTTAAATATATCTTATTTATGTTACAGTCAACTCTCTCGTTCTCTCTCTCATAGGAGGGAGAGCAGAGGGTCAGAGACAGAAGGTGTCATTGCTGTAGAAACTTTAGTATTCGATGACCGACCCTATCGAGTATATCATCAGCCCAGAGGACATCCAAATGCGAATATTCCTCCAATTTAATATAGTCCCAACGTCCCTCCATTTGTCGCTCAACATGAGCCATTCTATCGACAAACATGTCACCATTGACGAGGTTATCCTTCCCACCAATGATCATAAACAAATCGGGACTCTCCTCAGTAAACCATGGCCCATCATCCTTTATGATTGGCTTGTTCCACTCAATTCCTGCACCATGTTTGGCACGTAACCACCATTTCATCAATTTGTTTGAAACGTACACGGGAGAGAAAAGGAAATGAAACTTTCGTATTTCAATATCCCAAAGATAATCATTCCAATCAAAGAGATAACTGAATACTATGTATGAGAATAGACCAAACCCAGACATCTTATAAGTGAGTCGTCGCATAGCATTCAATATTGGCATAAAGGAGTTGATTCCAAAAAATAAATCGTAAAGAGGATCCGGTAAAGATCGCATGAATTTGATAAATAACTTATCATTGAGTAATGGCCCACCATAGACAGCAGGTGCAAAGAGAATGCATTTATCGACATCCGCTATGCAGGGATTACTGTGTTGTTTAGACATCAGATAAACGCATTGCGCCGTACCTTGTGAATGTGCCATGATGGTGACTTTACCGGTTCTTCCATCGTGCCCTTCTTCCACGTGATTATTGTGAGTTTGAATGAAGTGGATCATAGCAGGTATATCATACCGTGCCATTTCATTTAAATCCCAATCCCACATTTTGGGATCAAAAGTATCATAGACCTCGTGCTTTGCATTGAATCCACACCTATTATTACCCAACCAAACATCATAATCGTTATCAACCATGAAATATGCCAAACTTTTGAACCCAGAGGTGAGGAAGGAAGCAGATGATTGCATGAGTCCGTGGACGAAAAGCACTGGTTTCTTCTTAGATGCAGCATGTGGTGGCTCAGCCTTCGATGAAGGTCTATATAAATGTTGCAATACAATGATGAATCCATCCTTTGTGGTAATTTCATATTCATCCAATTTCAAACCAAGCAACCCGGCATAGTACGCGAGATCCGTTGTCACCTCCATGCTAGAAGGTTTTATTGGATATGCTCTCTTGGATTTCGGATGTAGTTGAGATTCTTCATCATCTGTGTAATTGCCGTGCGTAATATGTGGACCCGGCAATGGTAGTTCGTTGGCAGGGGTTACTCTATCAAAGACGTATCTGTGCAGTAAATAGTGCACCACTGCTGCAATTACTATTCCAGAAATGAAGAGAAACGAACCAAAACCGGCTATGGGTGCAATCAAAATGCCTAGCACGAGAGACTTTGACATCTGCAGCTTAGAACCGGGGTTGTTCTGCGGGGGATATGATATCACTACAACTTTAAACAGATAAAAGCCGGTACTGCACTTTCAACTACAGAAAAGAAACGTCAACACGGAATACCGACGGATGCACTATTCATGGCGCCTCGGCAATTCTGCCTCTTTCGGACCCGTCGGCTATCCTGCCGCATTGGGACGCCACCGGCCAAGTCTGCCTTTCCCCTCCGCCCCACGTGGGCCCCCCTGGTGCCTGCCCTCTTTCCCAAACAGGCAACTCCCGGAAGCGGCAATTCTGCCCCCGACGATCGCTACGGGCCCGCCGTAATCTGAATCTCTTCTCTCTGCTTGCATAGTTAACGGCTAGAATGAGTGCACGAGGGGGTCGCAAATACATTTACAACGACAGCCAATCGTCACACGTTACTGTAAGCTTGCACAAGACCCTAACCCCTAACTGCTGCCATCGGTTCGGTTCTATTCTAATCTTCTTCTGATTCACCTGTCTCATCTATAGCAGTAGGAATAGACCTCGCACACACACACACACACACCCCACAAACCGACACGGCGCATGCACACAATGGATTTCCGCTGGTCTGATATCCAGCAGCTAGACAGAATGTTGAACGAAAGTTCCACAGCTGAACACAAAGACACCAGTCAGAATACAGAGCACATCGAGAATGTTAACGGCGAACAGCATCATGAGGCTACGGGAGCCATCAATGGCTCTAACGAAAAAAAAGATAACGCTGCCAACACGGCTGAGGAAGAGAGTGGGCATAATTCCATTACGACTGATGCAATAGCAGACAACAAACAGGCTCCAATAACAACATCCATGACGGGTACGAATTCTGAAGAAGCAACAACGATGATTATGGATAAAACTAGTTCAGCTAACATGCACACGCCTATACCCACGGGTAATAATAATAATGACTATATGCTTTTTCTAAACCTCACTACTCCAACATCCTCTACTATTATGGAAGAATCTCAACAAGCTCAAGAGCTTAGCGCCGAAGATCGCAAACAGCTCGCAGAGCAAAACCAACACCAACACGAACAGCAGCAGCAACATCATCATCATCAGCAACAACAACAACAACAACAGCAACAGCAACAGCAACAGCACGCTGACTCATCAGGAAGAGACCATCATCAGAACAGTATATCGCACCCTGACTTCTCTAGTTTCCATTTCGACTCCATTATGGATACTGAACAACTTGAACTCATAATGCAACCACCACATCCTCCCAACCTCCCATCTACATCATCATCATCTCAATTGGCTCATATGTCTACATCTCGTGTCAATAGCGTCGAATTTACACCGCTTCTGTCTCCGATGATGAATCCAACTCTTGAACGCGTCAATTCTAATAAGGGGAAAACGGGATTTTCACCCCTATCATCACCCATCTTGGAGTTCCAAAAATATAACAATGCATCTTCACTAAGACAGAAGCGAAAGGACCCACACGATGGTGGTAATAAGAACCGTCATTCATCTTCGAATGACACCGATATGAAAAATGATGGCATGATGGATGACATCCAGAACGAGAGCAACATTAGATCTACGAAGAGATCAAAAACACCCGTAACCACACCTCTATTGTCTACAATGGACTCAAAAAGGTCTTCGATATCTAAGTCCAATAGCATAAGCAAGGGTGGCGCATCTGCATCTCCTAGTCAAAATCACACGGCCCCTTTCCAAACATTTGTTTTCAAGACGCAGCAATTCCAACCATCTGGATCAACTTCTTCATCAAAGGAATCTTCAATTTCGAATACCAATTCATCGGCAAAATCCATCAGATCTAATGCTGATACAGATTTTACCGGAACTTCATTTCTGGACGCGTTCGAAGGTGAATTAACTCTACCGCCTCCTCCAAATAATAACAACTACATGGATCACGACATGGGATCTATGCCTGATCATAATTTCATAATTCCATCATCTTTACTGAGCGGGTCTCATAAACAGGATTCTTCAGCTTCGTCAGTGACACCATCAACTCTGATGTCAATGAACTCAACTCCGCATTTGGCACATAAGAGAAGTAGTGTTCTATTGAACCCAAATCATCATAAGTCTGCTCAGTCATCCCCAGTTATTTTACCATCAAGCTCAATGCCCGTAGATTCAATGAAGTTTGATTTCAAAACTCTCAACCATGCTGAAAATTACAACAACATCATACATCAAGGAGCATTTGCACAGTACAATAATAGCAACACCAATATTAGTACTACTGCTAATACTGGCTCCAATCCACCATCCAATCCGTCATCGGTGTCAACCCCAGTGTTTAGAGACACCACACCGTCTTCTTCAAACCCAGTTTCAATACAGAAGAAACATATGCCCGCCGTTGGTACGAGCATCTTGAGCGGTAGTGGTGACCTCACATTCAAACATAGTAATAAATCAACACCACACATGTCGAGGTCTAACAGCACCGCCAACACGAAGATGAACAACACCCCCACTTCAAACACCACCACTTCCACCGGTGCCGCTACTGCCACAGCTCCAGCACATACTCCCATTACCAACGCTAGTGCCAACGCTAACGTCAAATCTCACGAGGGTTTCAATATGCACTCTTTCAATGTAAACGCGTCGACATTAAAGAACGAAACCTCCCATAGCAACACCAACAACAACACGAATTTTGACGACAATTACAATGATAATACAACAACAGGGGGGCATCATCACAGTGACAAAAAGATGTCTCATAAACTTGCTGAACAAGGAAGAAGAAATAGAATGAACATTGCCATCCAGGAGCTCGATAAACTGATTCCGGAATCAATGAAGATCAATATCACCGTACCTAGTAAGGCTACTACTGTGGAGATGGGGTGTACTTACATCACGGAATTGCTAGGAAGGATTGATGCGCTGTCTGCAGCACTACAGAGCGTCAACGCCAATGGTAATGGTAATGGTAATGTTGATGCTAGTTGTGATGCAAACTCCGGCATGGAAAGTGTCAGTCCGCAGGACCATGGGAATGCCTTGACGGGAGACATCAAGCAGGAAGTGTAACCCAATTACTTCTTACTGTGTAATACTCGTACGTAGAAATGACTTTGATGCTTTACGCTGAATGGGTAAAGTCCGTTCTCCGTCCTAGAGATCTGACATCCGACATCCGACATCCGGACTTCGCCCGCTGAATGCCACCAAAGTTTATAGTGCGTCACGGAATTCGCGTTCGAATTCTCGATTGTTAAATTGTCAGCAGTTAGCAGAGAAGGAATGGAGGAAGGGACAAGACAATCACACAACTAAAGGCAAGTTATGTGACTCTTCTTCTCTGCAGAGTTTTTGATAATTGTGCTATCTATCTAACAACAACAGGCTCTTTCAACAACTTAATAAAATGTCGAGTATGCAACGTACAATGTTCAAGCAGTTGCCTCCAAGCACTGCGCCCACTACCGCTGCGACAAACACGCTACAATTCAGCGAAGATGACGATTTCCAAACAATGCTTGCACAGAGGTTGAGTAAGATGAATATCGACGGAGATGGTGCGAGCGGTGCTGCAATTGCAGGTACGGCTGCTGGTGTCGGTATCGAAGGAGAGAGTAGAAGTGGATCTTTAAGATCTCCATTATCCAGACAAGAATCTAGACAAAATAGTGTTTTATCAACTATCATCAATCCCAAGGAAGAAACTACCAATGGTGATGGAGAAGGCCGTTCAGATAGTAGGAATGGAAGTGGTGGGTCTGGTTCAGAAGAGAGGAGAAAGCTTAGAATTTATGGCATTGAAGACTTGATTAAAGCACTTGGATATTCAAGTAGAATTGCAACAAGATATGGAATTGGCCACGGTGAACGTGAACTTCTCTATGCACATTTGTATAGAATGATTGTCAGTAGCAATTCAGAGGCTTATATGGGGGAAGTTGGTGCCAATGATGAGGATTTCACGAGACTCGTGGAGATGGGTGGCAATATCGATATTGGTGGAGAATCTGGTGATGTCTTGGGATTCGAATGGGAGGCATGGATGAGATGTGTCGTTGCATATGGATGTGTGGGAGTTGATGAAGTTGCTAGTGAAGTTGTTGATTTAGTGTTCCCATTGTTATTCAAGATTGTTGGTCAATTGGAACTGAACACCGATGATGAAGATAATGCTGAATTATCCGCATTGGAGTTAAAGAAGATTGAGATAGCCATTTGGGCCATCATGTCTTTTATGCTCTTCATATTTCACGATTCGGAGAATCACGGTATGTTGGAACACACAAAATTGTTATTACACTATTTGACCAATGAAAAGTTGGAGAGTGATCCCGTCATTGCCGGCTGTCTCAATATGGTTGGATTAACTCTTACACTCGCCTGGGAATCTGGAAGGAATATTAGAGAAATTGTCGAAGATGAGGTTTTGGAAATTGCTAAATTGATCTTGGTCAACAAGAAAAGGAAAAATGAATCCAAGTCTGCCGCTTCTGCGTTAGCTGGTTTATGTTATGAACTTCTAAATTACAGAAAAGATGACGAAGAGGAAGACAAAGCAGATAATGATGAGGAGGAAGATTACGATGATGAATTCATAAACGAAGAATTTGCTGTCATCAAATCTGAAATTGAAAGCCTGGCCAACGAGGGAGCTAAGAAGGTCGGTAAGAAGGCTAAAGGAACAAAGAGTATTTTGCGACAGGCAGCCGACACACTCGATAAAGTCAAGGATATTGGCGAGCTTGATTCCATTCCTATCAGTAAATCCAAGAATATCACTATTAAGTCCTGGTTTACCTATACGCGTGTTCAAGTTTTGCGTTTTGTTCTAGGTAACGAATTGAGCAATTGGTTATCTCGTTCGAGGGATATCAGAAGAATGCTCAACATGTCTCAGAAGTCAGACGGTTCGAATAGCTACAATTCCAGAGGTAACGACTTTGATTTCGATGACGACGACGATGAAGGTCTCGAAAGAAGAACCTTTTCATCTAGCGGGACAGGTAAAACGAAGAAAGAGATCCAGAAGGAGCGTACGATCCAGATTAACAGAAACCGTAGATTGAAAGAGGATGGTATACAATGAGTTAGTTACCAAAACTGTATATTCTTCATGAGCTTGTAGAATGCAATTCCATATTCCAACCTACTAGTACTCCTACCTACCATCTACTCCATGTACATCGACCCACTCCGCTTACCCAGCCCCAGTCTTACTATGGCGAGTTGTACCGCGGGCCCGGAGAATTTTCATGCAACGTTGAATGTAGATAAATTGCCATGGTTTCCACCTGCCAGCCACACAGCCCTGATTTATCTTCTCCGTTTGCTCTAGGGATATGCTCAATTCATTCCTTCTCCTCTCCCAAACCATTAAATATAAATAATAGTCCTTAATCCACTCACCACAGTTGATTAATCATATGGCCGGACAAGATAACAGCCAACTATTGAACAAAAACTTGAAACCAGCGGAAAACGATAAAATGACAGAAGAATTCGAAGCCTCCAACGTTATCGAAGGCTCTAACTTGCAAAAGGAGGCCGATCAGGCTAAGGCTGCAGCGAAAGAAGCTGATAAGATTAAGGCAGAGGTTGAGAAGAAGTTGGCAATGGATGAGGCTGAGCAACAAAGACTTGCTGACAAGGCTGCAGCTGAACTCATTGCAGAGGAGGATGGAAAGACTAAGGAGAGTGCAGAAACTCAAGTCGATGCTAACGACATTACCAAAAAGGATGCCAATGGCGTTCAACAGAACAAAGCGTACGAGGATGAGAAGGAACGTTTAGCAGAATCAGCTTCAAAGAAGAAGACTGAAGAAACTGCCAAGGCCAAGAAGGAAACTGAGGCCAAGGATGCCGAAAGAAGGAAGAATTTAGAAAAGGAAGCGGCAGCTAAGAAGGAAAAGGAAGCTGAAAGAAAGAATAAATTGAAAGAGGAAGCGGCAGCTAAAAAGCAAAAAGAAGCCGAAGCCGCTGAAAAGAAGAAGAAAGACGAAGAAGAAGCTGAGAAGCTTAGACTTGAGCAGGAAGCTAGATCCAAGCAAATAGCGGAGGAAGTTGAAGCACAAAGACTCAGAGAAGAGATCTTGAAGAAATTGGCGGAGGAAGAAGCAGAGAAACAACGGTTGGCAGAAGAAGAGGAGGCCGAGAAGCAGCGTTTAGCTGACGAAGCGGCAGTTGACTTAATTGTTGAAGAAGAGAAGAAGGAGAGAGAAAAAGAAGAATCGAACTCCGAGGCCGATGATGATTTAGATCCAAAGGAAAGAGACGCCAAATTGAGAGAGGAGGCCAGAAAGAAGCTGTCTGAACTGGCCAAGCAGAAGGCAAACACAAATAACCAGGGCTCCTCTACTGGAAGTGCCGAAACCCAGTCCAATGAAGATGACAAATCGAAATCGTCCGTTTACACTTACTCATCCTCTGATGGCCACGATCATCAACCTTCAAATGAAGATTGGGACAACTTGGTTTTCCAGTTACAAATTGTTATTGGTATTGTTTTGATCCCTCTTGTTGGAAAATGGTTGGGACGCCGCTTTGCCCATAGAATTTGGGGTACTATATCGGGCTGGATCTATGGTAGAGGTTGATGCGTTAATGCCATTTAAGTTTGACATTGGATTGTAAGTATACACACATATAACCTAAGTAATGACGATTGTAATATGTAACGTAAATTTTGCGGTATTAGGAAAGAATGTCGTACATGCCTCTCTCCGATTTGAGCGACAACTTCGGATTGAGCATCTTGAAGATTTCGACCAGCTTACTCAAGATGGATATATTGAGGAGCAACATCAAGTCTCTTAAAGATTTGATAATATCACGATCCTCGTCTCTCAACTTTTCGATATTGTTGATCAATTCTTCGTATCTCTTGAAAAAGGATATGAACAAAACCAACACATTCTTCAAAACTAGCCTCAAGTCTGGAAAGTAGTCTGCGCTCTCCAATGGATTGGTGCTTGAGGTAATGCTGGATTCCGAACTTCCTGTACTCTCAACCAGCTTCTTGGATCTTGGATCTAGGGTGGAGATTAAAGGTTTCGTACGTTGAACCATATTCCACCAACTATGCTGCCCATCTGGGAGAGAGGACGATGCAGCCGCCGCTGCTAATACAGCCGCTGTAGCGGCCGGTGTTTTCACGTGATTGATATAGACATGTGTACTCAGGGTTTGGTAGATTCCCTGTAGGATGGTCACAGCATTACCAGCAGCACCAGGCGTAGTTTTGATGACATTACGTTTATCAGCCAATATTTGACCTAAAGAGACAAGATTCTGGAAGTCAACCATCTTTGTTGAGACCTTGCCATCTCCTTCATTCCCGTCCATTCCAAATAGTGCAGGCCCGTTGATTATACCTTCAAGCATTGACGATGAGCTGTTGAACACAGTAAACATATCTTTCTCAGAGATTTCATACTTGGCTGGCTTTATTAATATGTTGACAATCTCCTCGATAACACTGATTTCCTTGGTGATGAAGGCTGTTCTAGATGTATATTCCCCTGTCAATGTAGTCATTGTTTCCTATGTACCATGTAGATCACTCAACTTATAAGAAGAAACGAAATTGGATGCATCGACAATGGGAAAAACTGTATTTCCCTCGACTGACTTTTTTTCCATTCTTGATAAGCAGACGAAAATGGAGTGTGGCTATCGGAAATATTGATTACCACATTCCTAAAAACATAGTTTTTGGCCCGTCAAATCTCTCTAAAAATAACTTTCTACAAAAATATACAAAGTATGACTGTCTTAATGAGCCTATTTAGGTCTAGCCTTCGGTCCCCAGTTTTTCGTTGGGTTTTCTTGATAACGGGTGATCTTGATTTTACGCAATCTTTGAATTCTCTTGCTGACCTCGTTCGCAGTGAAAAGCCAATCTTGAACCTCCTTGTCGGTCTTAGCATTTGCACTTTCTTCAGAAAGCTTAAGATTATCCCTCATCACATCTCTAAGGTTGATAGATTCAGAAATGGTCGTGTTTGTTAAGATCTTGTATCCTGCAGTTGTTGTACTTAATCTTGAGACATCGACGTCAGCTCTTTTAGCAAATTGTTGGCCGATATACCAAATGACATTCCAAGAAGCGTTTGTTTTAATAGAGTTGGCTGTTTCGTGGACAAGAGATGCATCGTAACCCAAGTTCCCTAACGCAGCTGCAAAATCTTCCAACGATGGTGCTGGGATTTTCAGGACTTTAGATATAGTTGTGGTGGTGAAGTAGAATTGCGAGTCGTGAATGTCAGATTCAGAGCTGCTGGAATCACCAAGCTCATTCTTTGCCATAGTCAACATACCACGCACACGCTTCAGAGTGCCGTAAGTGGTTTCTGAATCCTTCTTTGCCTCTTCTTCATCCACTAACTTCAAGATTCTATCAATAAACTCTCTGTTGTGTAAATGTCCACCCCACATTGGGCCACATAAATGGTTTGTGTAGTCACAGAATTGACAGTTTGTAGTGACACCAGTGGATATTTTGGCCAATCCATACTTCTTTCTACCCTTGCTGTCTGGTTCTGACATCTTACCTAATGGTTGTTCCACGGTGGAGTGGCATCCACTACACTTGACCACAATTTCGTTGGCAGACATAAGTTCTTTCACCTTGATAGGTTTGTGCCAGACTCTGACAAAGACTCTAACATAGAAATCGATACTCAAAGATAAAACAGGCTCAATTGAGACACCATACTTGGCAGCAGTACGCGCAATCATACCGTGCACCAATCTTAAAGCACTTTCATGAGTGGCGTCACCCCAAACATTGACACCACCATAGAGAGAGAAACACTTCTCAGGGTATCCATTACCTGCTAAGACACCCAAGTCGGTACATGTTATGAGAAGTAAGGCACCATTCTTTGCAGCGTTTATCGCACTATCCATGAAAGGTGCAACAGTACCATATGGGTCTAGGTCAATGATATGATAGTTTGCCGCTGCATTGGCCATATGTGTGATTGCATTAGCTTCCTGTGCTTTCACATTTTGAGTTTTATTGTAGTCACAGTTAAGTTGTATAGACTTCACTGCATGACTAGATAAATCATTAGCAACTATATGTTGCAACAATGGAACCTCTTTAGAATATCTAATGGCACGTAAACCAGATGCAGATAATGCTTCCAATAATCTAGCATATGGTTGTGGGGCATCGTCGACAACTTCCGTTGTGTCAGTAGCCACCGTTTCATCAACCGCTTCAGACTTCTCGATTTCCTTTTGCTCAGGTTCAGCCACAGATGTTAGCTCCGCCTGAACAGCAGCTTCAGCAATCGCTGCCTCTCTAATCTGCTTCTTTTCATCACTATGTGGAATCTTTGAACTGCCAACAGGTTGCTTATTACGCTTTTGAGCCTTGCTTTTGTTTTCCTCGTAGAACATTTCGGTGAATGCTCTAATGGCTAGAGAAGATAAATCACGATTATACTGCTGGACAGGGTTGTAAAAGACATTATTTTTTGGGAACAAAATAGTAGTTGATCCTTCTGTCAGAAGGTCATACTTGGATAAGTCAATGGTGGATTCTGCTTTAGCGTTCTGCTCAGTACTTGCACTCATTATGAATCGTTTGGGTTGAACAAATTTCAGCGAGAAGTGTGGACGGAGTGGGAAAAACTTTGAATTTAGATGTAGAGATTTGCCCAACAGCATACACTGTTATATTCCAGCGCAGAGAAAAGTATCCCGAGAGTTCGTATCACCCGAAGTTGGAACAGGAAAGTATTATCCGCAGATCTCGTCGAGATGATGCATAAACTATCGTGAAAGACGGAAAAATTTGTGACCACTGAGAACTGAGAATCTTTGAGAAGTGCGACATTTGAGATTTGAGATGAAAGGTCTTAATATCACCACAGACCACAGATGTTTTCTAGAAAACATAATCTTATCATCTTGAGAACAATTACATTGAACTATCCATAGAGGGTACGAGTGATAGAATCACCCAAAATCAGCGCTAATACTTATCTTGAAACTACTACAGATCTACATTGAAGTATATGAAGTTTTGACACCAACTCTCAATTTATAGTTCAGTAGTCATTTTCCTTCTTCCAGTTCCTTAGCGATAGCTTCCAGCCTGGTGATATTAATGAGCTGATCCAAATCGTCCATTAATATATCATCCATATCACCTCGACCACTGGAATTATTCATTTGAGTATTCCTTCCAACATTATATCCCATATTCCGTTCCACATCGTATTTATCGCCAACCAGGCTTGATGAGTTCGCATAGTTCTGTAAGTCCAGGTCTTGTAAAAGATGTAGATCCTCCAAATCTTTCATATCTTGAGTACTTTGTGCCTCTTTGATACTATGTAGTGGAAAATCTTGAAGGTTCCCTAGTTCCTGCAATTCTTGCAAATCTTGTGAATTTTGTAGTTGGTCCAAGTTCTCCAGGTTAATTTCCATTTCATTATCTTCGTCTCCAACATTGGATAGAACTTGTGGGTCATTGCAATGTAATTGCTGTCTCAATATTTGCTGTTGTTTGGCAAACACAAACGCTTGTACACCATCAACATTATTATTTGCCGATGTGTTTCCACCGTTGCTATTGTCGGTGTTGCTTCTTTCTTGATCATCTGTTGAATTCACTGAAGAATGGTTTTGTCGATGGCCAATCAGCGATTCGGCAGCAATATTCACATTTAGCTTCGAGGAATTCGTAGGAGTATTAACGTAACTAGAGCTGGAATTGGAATAAGGGCGTGAAATGTCCCTTTGGCTATTCATTTTATCGAAAGCACTGAGATTCATCACAAAGTCTGCATTTGTTGTAGACGGGAACGTTGCGGAGCTGAGCATCGATGAATCTTGGGATGTGTATATGAGAGATGAATTTGATATGGGCATCGATGATGGAGTCATTGATGTAGAAGATGTCGATGCAGCAGCTGGCATACTAGCCGCAGCTGATGCGTTACCTCTAAACGGAACACCACCATTGGCTTTTTTCATTTCATCAATATATGACAGATAGCTATCTAATCCTATCACTTTGAGGTTCGAATATACAGAGGGCGTTGAACTGATTTTGCCCGGAGTACCCTGCTGTTTTACCGGATATGTGACACTCTGCACTTCAATCGGCGTCGATGAGCGTTGAGTATGTAGCTGTGGAGATTGGTAAGTTGTTTGGTAATAGGGGATTGAGTGATGTTGCTGAAATGCCGAGCTTGATCTAGATCGTGATTTTATCTGTTGTAGCGGAAGGACATGTTGGGATGATTGTACCGAGTAAACTGGGGGATGACTTGTCGAATTGCTAGTTGATGCTTGCCTAGAATTAGCAATGCTACTATTCGCATTGCCCATCAGACTGGACAAAGAGGGAGATTTGTGAACCGTATGGTATTGTTGGTTATTGTGCTGCAATTGTGGAGTTATCGCCTGTTGTGGCTGCTGATACTGTGGTACGGATTGAAACGAAATATTTGAGGAGACACTGGGGATTCTTGCTCTACTGCTAGTGTGAGGTGTAGTCAGGGGCCTTACCTGAGTAGAGCTAGCAAATGGATAACCTGAAGAGTTTGTGAGCAAGGGAGACTCACTGAAATTCTGCGGTGTGAATGCCTGTGCATTTGCTGAAGAATATGATTTGTCAGATATGTTCGAATTTGATCTCCTTAGAGTTTTGAACCGTTTGGTACTTGAAGTTGTCACTGAACAAACTTCAAAGTTTTCTTCATCAATAGTGTTTGGTGTGTGTATCGGAGTAATGGATTCTTCCATATACTCAAACGGGTTTCCGAAGGATGATTCGACGGTCGTGTCCAATACACTAGATACTCTTGAATGGTAGTCATCAGTAAATTGATTTTGCTGTCTCAAGTATGAAGATGATGCAGATGTGGATCTGTTTCTTGAAGCAAAAGAATGATTAGATGTTGAGATGGTAGGAAAATATGAGGGAGTGCCAGCACTTTGTGGGGTATTATTAGCAGATGAGGAGTTTGTACCTGGTGTAGCATGAGTAGAGACATGGCCAGATTTATCACCCTGAGAAACAGACGTGCTGCTTGCTTTGGAAAAATTTAAGATCGTTTCTGCAGGCTGTGAAGAGGTAACAGGCGATTGGTTGGCGTCAGTTACATCCATGCTTTTCTTGAATCTTGATTTCGACCTGATGTGCAAATGCAATGTTGGCCTCGTTTTCATTATTGGTTCTTTGGGAGATCCAGTCTCTTTTGGAGGAGTGTACGTAATAAAGTTACTTGAAACGTTGAAATGCTTATTTTTGTCGTCTTGAGATTGCGATGACGAGTTTCTCTTATGCTTAGTTTTGTTGTATAGCTTTCTGAAGCTACTCTGTTTAGCCACCGGCGGGGAATATGATATGAAATTGTTTGAATGTTTTTCTGAATCTTTTTCTGAATTGAGCTGCTCGATAGGATGTTTAGTAGAAGAAGGCGAGTCACTTCTCTTCATCGATTTTTTGAACAAGTTGGAAATGCTGTTCGGATTTGATGTTAACGTTCCAACCGATCCAGAGCTGGAACACGACGCCATAGATGTCGACAATGCATTTGCTGGATGTTGTTGCTGGTTCATTTCACTTGCTTGCGCGTGGTTATAATTGCTATTTATAAATATTAACCCTGATCTCTTAGAGGCTGTGTCGTCCACTGGACTAATGCTATCTGAATGTATATGGTTTTTGCTATCGTTATGTCTATCTCTATGTATGTGTTTATGCGTTCTTTTATCTTTATCACTATTAAACCCGAGTTTTTCAGCATCGATTCTGATGCCCTCGGTATTGCGTTCACTGTCTTCATCGGCGGAAGCATTTTGTTGGGGCGAAGAAACAGCCCTTTCATCTAGAATTGTGTTAACATTGTAGTATTGGTTCTCCTCATGCTTGGAATCGTGCCGCCCAAGGCCATCTACGGTGGTCTCAGTGGATTCGCCAGAGGTAAGATTTCGTTGATTGGCTACCATCAGTTCAGACTGCGGTTCCACGTCCTCGATGCGGGAAGCGTTCACTCTAAACCTAGGTCTAAAGTACGTCTTGGCCGGCCGAGTCATGGCACAGAGAGAGATGTCTGTGTGTGTGCGCAATGCGTCCGCTGAGGTAAGTGTTCTGCTTGCGTCGTGTCGCACTCTAGCAACCATCCCCAACACTGTCGTTGATCGCTCGATTCAAGGTCAAGCCCAGGACCGAGGACAGTTCCAGATTCCAGACTCCAGCGTTTGTTCTCCGTTTTTTTATCGCTTTTGCCGTTATTTTCGTTTTCCGGTCCGCTCCCGCCTCCCGCCTCCCGCCTCCGCTCCTAGTGAAGGCTCGGCACCCGAACGCCGTTTTCTGTCACCGCGACCACGAGCATCTTCTTCTCTGTCTTCTCCTTCTCAGGGACTGGGTTTGTAGTGCCAAACACATCGCCCAGCTCAACGGTGACACCGTTTGAATTGGCCGAGATGGAAGAGGGCGTCACGGGAACAACTTTGGCAGTCGAAGAGGCCAACTGGCGAAGAGCGCTAGCCGATTGCGTCCAAATGCGTAGCGCCTGTACAACTGGTGTAATACCATCAACGGATGCTGTCTGCAGTTTAAATACGCGTACCATTGGACAACCTGTTTGAAGCTCAACACGTATTCCTGTGCCTTCTTCACAGGAAAAATACTTAGCAGTGTCAGTTTGCTTTTTTTCACCATTATTGACCTCGAAGTCCCCATCTTCTTCGATGACAGTTACACAACCAAAGCTGGCTTCGGAATCGTTGAGCTGTATGTATATTCTATTCACAAGAGCGTTATATTCATGGAAAGAGGTGGAATCTGTATCCTTGACATAATTATCCGGCCAGTTGGCGTTATCAGAGTGAATGACTTCGTAATCAACACATAATTTGGATATAACATCCTCAGGTACCCACACAGGCGGGCAACACTCAAGCATAACAGTGGAGAAAGTCTCTTGTTGCTTTGGAGTCAAGTGCCACTTTCCCTCGTTATCAATCATTGAAGAGTTCTCATTGTGTGCATCTGTAGCCTGTTCGTCCGTACCGTTGGTCATCTTGATATCAGTATCGGCTGTACCGTTAGGATCACCGTTATTGGCTAAGGTATCGCTGGTTTCCTTTTTTGTTCTTTCAACTTTCATTTGTTCATTGACTTTAAAATGTAGCATATAAGACGTATCCTCGACATCCAATCCTTTATTCCTTCTGAGCCATTGGTTGACTTCCCAGTTGTCAATCCAGTAATTTAGGAAAACACCAATCTTCCCATCATGGTTAGCCAATACTTTGCCAGTACCGCACAACCCCAGGTCACACTTTTGAAGTTCGATATCAGAAGTACTAACAATTTTCATCAAAGCATTTTTCTCCAATTCTTGTTGTCGCTCCAAACCATAAACTAGCTGGCTAAATGTTGTGAAAAGATCATCAGGCTTTTCTTTGCTCAATCTGTCAAATAACAATAGCAATCTCAAGTTCATGTTAAAAGAATCTAAAGTCTTCTCTTTCAAATTAGCATACAAGACATCACTGCACGTCTTTGAGCCGTCAAAACCAAATAAAAAATTATAGTTCTTTCCATCAATCGGATCCGCTGTGATAGCAGAAGATATGTAAACTCCCTTTATATGCTCACCACGCAAGTTCAAATGCGCCTGTTCCTTCGAAGTTGAGACTCCGCCAGGTCCGGGCGATGCCAAGCTCATCATCGATGGCGAGCTCACCATTTTCTGCGCGTCCTCAAGGCTCATAGGCATCAAAAAATCAACATCAATAAGTAACACAAGGCCAGCAATACTCAACCTCACTATGACACCATTTCCAGCATCAGTGGTCCCACCTTTACTGCTGTCGTTTTTCATGTGCTCAACAAAAGTCGTGAATCCGTACATCTCTGAGAGCCTTTTAATGGAACTCATAGTAACCACACCTGGCCTCTTGAGTAGAATATCTGCAACCGCAGTCAGCGGCTGTACAAGCTCTGTATCTATTGAAGACATGTCAGTGTTGAGGAAGCTTTATCTTGCAGCAGTTGTCGTCGCCATTCCAAGCATTATGTAAGGGCAACTACAGTACCCACAGAGGACAAAGCCGTCAAATTGTGCATCTCAAACGCTAAAACTGAAAATCAACAACGCGGACCCTCACAATTTCACCAGTCACAAGTCACAAGCCACAAACCACAAGTCGGTAGAACGGCGACGCTACGTGATATGGAATTACTGCTGTTACTTTTAGGTGGTACTTACTAAGGTACAAACAGACTAGGGCGTCTTTCTTTATATACTACGTAGTAGACATGCGGGGATCAACTGGGCTAGAGCTCATCATGAACCGCGGTGGAAGTGGCAGTGCTCTCACTTGATGTGATCTCAGAAGTCTGTGACTCGATTTCAGTTGCTGCGGATATCTTACTCTTCTTTTCGGCTCTCTTCTTTTCCTTCTTCTTCGCAGCTGCAACTTGCTGGGTTATGAAGTGGGTTCTAGTCTCTGCCACTGTGGTATATCCCTTAATAACCCGAGTGAGTTCGTCTTCAGTTTTCTCAAGAAGCTCAATGGATTCAATGAGTTTTAGCCTGTCCAAGCTCTCGTATTGGGATGGGCCTGCTTGAATACTTTCCACGGTATCGGACAACTTCTCAAGATTCTGGTCAACAAAAGTAAATGCAAGTTCTCGCTCAGGATACTTGGATGAGTATAGTTTGCCGATGAGCTTTTCATAATCAAGGCCCACGGATTCACATTGCTGCGTAGAGACAAGCCTTTCATTTTCCTTCATCTTCTCAATGACAGAAATAGCATCAGCCTCTCTTTGAACTAATGATTCATACGGCATCACAATATTTTTCATTGCAGCATCATAATCAGAGACGAGATCAAATCTTTGAATCTCCTTTTCAAAAGCAGTCACTTTGACTATCTTGGCTTCAATCTCAGATAATTTAGCCCCATCACTCTCATAGTCCAACCACTCGAGCTCTTCGGTTACAATTGAATTGTAACGGTCGAAGGAAGGCTCATCCAGTTGCTGTTCATACTCTTCGATTAAGTATCTGATTTCGTAGAGCTTTGCCTCAAGCGTGTTTTTAGCATCTGCTAACATTGCTCGTTCTTCATCCATATTGTCAAAAGCTCTCAGACGATGTCTAGAGGTAGCCTTCATACTTTCTGGCATAGGCTGGAATCCATAATATTCAGAAGAAGAGTGCATATGACCAATTTTAGGGGTTTCACTAATGGTCCCGTTGATGGATGGATAACAGTACACTTTGACACCATTAACATTGAAAAAATTCAGTTTGTTGAAACCATAAGTCATAACGTAATCAATCTTCCCACCCAAGCAGGTGGTTTCATTGAATCTCTTAGGCATAGTGAAGTTGAACTTCTCAGTGAGGAGTTTGGAATCTTGTAATATTTCAGCTTGAATCTCGGGTAAGAATCGATCACTGAAGTCGGTTAGGTTAACGGTATTTTTGGTCGTGAAATCTAATCCATTTGGGACATTGATAACAGCCCTCTTTCCAAGATCGGAAGAAGAGTAATGTATGTCGTAATGGTGGGCAGTGTGATCAATGATTGTAAATTGTTCCTTCTTACGGGTGAGTCTCAACATTTGCGCCCCTCTAAGAGTTGTACCAAACACCACACTCTCATCCGCATTGACATTCTTAGAAATGATCTCATCAGTGCCAAAGTATTCGGAAAGCATATGTTGAACTAGCGGGACACGGACGGAACCACCAGCTAAAATAACAGACTTAAGTGACTTGACGTTAAATCCATATAATGCTTGATCTAAGATCGTTTTGATCACGTTCGTTGGCGCTTCCATGAGCACCTCTAATTCAGCTCTTGTTACAAAGCCCTTGAAATCGATATCACCGTAGAAGGACTCAATATTGACATTCGTTTCAGTGTTGGCACTCAAAATCAATTTTGCTTTCTCTGCAGCTTGCCAAGCCTTTTGCATTGTTTTCGCATCAAACACGATATCTTCGAGTGGAATGTTATGATGTTGAGCAAACTGTTCGATAATCATAGCTCTGACAATGACAGTGAAAAGCTCACCATTGAACTTATTACTTGCGGCGTAGTTTTCAATCTCAATGCTGACAGTATCATTTACTTTACTGAGAGACACCAAAGAAGCCTTAGTCGAACCAGCACCGGAATCAAAAATCAAATGATATTCCTTATCAGCACTTATTGGAGTTGAGCTGTCACTCACTTTCTTTTGAGCGTAGTCCAATGCAATTGCCAAACCATCATCAACAAGCGCAATCACTTTCATACCGGCGAGTTCAGCCGCATCAGTCAGTGCGATTCTAGCGGCTTCGTTGAAGTGTCTTGGAACAGAGATGACAACCTCATCAATTTCACCAACAGTCTCCGGAGACCTTTCTGCCCAGTATTGTAAAGCACGCTGCTTCATTTCGGAGAATGTCATAGCGACAACTTCTTCAACTAGAAGAGTTTCGTTCTTACTGCCTGATTTCTCACCAACCACAAAGGTTGCTGCATTTCTACCACCCTGAATGCCAACCCCGGGGCCAGGAAACTTTGTGGTATATTCTTTTAGCTCATCGCCCGCTTGACCTAATCCAAGTAAAGGCTTCGGATATAAAAGGCAAGATTGTGGAGATTTGATACACGAGGATAACGCATGAGTACCGTAGTACCTCGTGGCCACAAGACCTTCTGAGCCCGTTTTCTCGAGACCAATTGCAAGTCCAGAAACACCCTTTCTTTTGGATTCAGAGGTAAGCAGTATATCGAATGGAACGCCCGGTGCCACCAAGATTGCCTTAGTGTATTCAGTTCCGAAATCAACACCGAGAAGTGCACTATGTACACCAAACACGCAAATCAAGAATGACACTATGAATGCCACAGAAACCTTCATGATTATACAAAAGCTTGGATTTGTCGTTATGGAGACTCTTGAGTGCAATTGTTTCTGTACACAAGCAAATGCGCTGAGTAGACCTGAAAAGAGAAGAAGACACGTATTTTAATGTAAATGCACATTGCACATTCTCGAGTTTTCGAGATTCATCTTTGAACTTAATTTTTTGGCTTGTGCTTTGTTCGGTTTGCTTAAATTTTCAGCTTTCTTGGCCAACCACTTCCTGCTTAAGTGAACAAACGTGCTTAAAAGGTTTCAGACCCAACAACAACAAGCGTTTCCAGATATCTGTGATGTTCAACGAGAGACGACAGAACCGAAGAAGCGAAGCAGCTGCATCAAATACCCGCCCGATTGTCCAGCCATCGCATCAGCCGCCTCCAGTGCCATCCACGAGCCAATATTCAACAAATAGTAGAAGAACACATGAATCTAGAGAATATGAAAGAGGTGGTAGGCCTGCGAACTTCAGATACAATGATCCTGGAATGAGAAGAGGACCAGATGAATATAGAGGTTACCAAGGAGCTAGAGATAGTAGAGAACAGAATGATTATAGAGACTACCAAGCTTATAGGGAGCCTCGGCAAAATCATGATAACGGTAGGAGACGCTTCAATGATGATCATCCAAGGCATAATAAGCGACCTAGATACGATAATGATAGATTCCAGGGTGGTGTCAGAATACGTGGTAATGCCGCTGTTGTTCCATTAGAGTCTCTTAAACCAAAAGATAGTAAATGGGATGTGTGTCCTGAAAAGTTTATTGGAATGTCTGCAAAATTTGCCAAGACTATGGGTATTTTTTCAGCTTCTGATCAATTGCTGAAAAATATTGATGATGTGACCATTCAAGGTTTGATTGCTAAACAAAATGCACTTCTAGAAGCACATCAAAACTGGGTTCAAGTTGAAGAGGCCATTTTAGGTTTACAGGAATCGAACAGCTCTAAAACTGTCATTTTGAAAGGTGTTGATTTGGATAGATTTTCACCAGAATCAGTCTGCAAGTACCTTGAAGGATTCTTAGCGGCAGTAGTCATACCCAATGTCTCATATGAAGATCTTTCATTGAGCATAAGTGTGCGTGAAGAAGTAAGTAAAAATGTTACGGGAAAAGTTGAAACTGCAGGCTCAGCTGAAGTGGCCAACTCAGATAACAATGAAAAGACAGATAAGGAGAAAGAAGTAAGTGCTGTCAACAACAGCGATCATGACGTTGATGCTGGGGACGGATCTGAAGGTACAGCGGTTGACGATTCCACATCTGCATCATCTGATCGAAAAGTTGATGGTTCCACAGAGACTGATGACAGTTCGAAAAGGGAGGACGTTGCAATCTCACGATATATGGTTGTGGAGTGCATCACTTCGTTGGTGGCAACTACATTGATGTCTCTGAACAATAAGAACGTTAAAGAATTTGATTGCGTTGTGAACATCACTAGACCGAACTCCTACATTGCTAATGCTAAACCCTTGAAGCAAGCTATAAAGAGCAATGAAAACGAGAGAAATTCCGAAGAAAACCATTCTGAGAATATTATGGAAGAAATTGTGGAGTCTGCTTTTCTCATAGCCACGAACGTCTTGCCGGAAGAGACCTCAACCGAAGAAATCAAGGATAAATTAAGCAAATACGGAAAACTTCATTCTTTGACCACACTTATCGATAAACTTACATATGAATGCAATGGAACAGCATTTTTCACGTTTCAAGATTTCAGCGCTGAACTTTCATCAACGCAGGAAGTGGTGGATGCAATCAATAAGGACTTAAATTGGAAATGTTTCTTGCCTTGTATCAACACCAAGAATGGATATAACCAGAAAGTGACTATCACCAAGTACAACCTCCGAGAATATGTGGACATGAAGAATGAAGATGTAAGTCGCCACAGAGTGTCATGCACGATTCAGCTACTGAACTCTATTTCTGCGGAAGACTTATCAAATGATTTCAAATACAAGCAAGTATCTGGTGCCTTTGAAGAGTCTGTCCGTGAATTGAAGGGTTATCAGGATTTTGTCCTTGTCAGACCTTCACCTGGAAATAAGATTAGCACAGAAGAGCTGCATCCTGAATATGGAAAAATATTTGTCAAGTTCCAGAGTCCCAACGATGCAAAATCATGCTTGAATGCTATATGTGGTCGCTACTTTTCTGGGAGATTGATAATGGGTGGGTATGTAGATGATGCGGATCATGAAAAGTATTTCGAAAAGTTACAACAGTGATATATAGATCATAAACCAAGGTATCAAACTGCTAGATTTTGTAATTGTCTATCAACTTGGAAACCGATTCATCATATGTGTGTCGCACTATCAAATCGTAGAGATCGTCTGGTATACTTTTGGCAATACTCAATGAGAGCTTGATGATTTTCTCCGCATTAAGATTTGGAAACTGACGTAACAAGCCGATGGGACTTTTAGAGCTCATTAGGTCCGCTCTTATCAAAAATAGTTGAGCCACTACAATCATCACATTCATATGGACTCCAAAACTGAACAGAAAGTCCCATAATTTTGTTACTTCATTCAATGAGGGTGTACAAGCAGAAAGTGTCAATATTGAAGGAAGCGCATAAATCTTTGCACTAGCCATGTTGCAGGAGAGGGTTTTCGCCAACTTCCCATCAACGCACAATAAAACCAATTCTACCAGTTTCACTCCGTCCATAGCACCGCTTAATGTGGGGGTTATATACCGTGGCATGTGTACCATCAGTAACTTGTAGTACAAGGCAAATGCTTGTGGCTCACTTCGGCAAACGTAGAGAATAGGTGCCGCAAGAACATTCATGCCTTGAACATAAGGAGAGAGGATAATATTAGGGGCTTGATCATTTTTGTAGTCTTGTGCTACATCATTTTCAACGACACACCAAGCAAACGTATTCAACATTCGTATGAACTCACTTTCACTCACCTTGTTCCAGAAATCTTTATTATTTTGAAATGTTCTGAAAACGTCATTCTTGATCTTATCTCCGACATTCACGTATTTTGAGCTAGGGCCAACCGTCTCAGAATCTATAGGTCCCCTTGACACAACACCACTATACCATTCACTCTCTATTGGCGATGCGCGTAGTAGAATACTCCATATATAACAGCGGTATGGGCAATCGGCAGGGAGTCCCTCGCATAAGATGGTATGTCGCAATTGAGACAAACTTGCATTCAATAAGGATTGTGGAGATTCGATGAACTTTTCAAGAACATCTTTCTTTCGCCCCTTAGCTCTGGTGTGTGTGGTATTATTCATTGCGCCAGAGTTACCTGTCTCTGTAGACCCATATGGTGGATGAGGCTCTGGGGAGGATTGTTTGCCGTCTAGAGCTGCTGGTTTCCCTTGTAGATTGGAGATTGATTTCTGGCGGTCATGCAATCCCGATGTTTTTCTGTTTAGATGATGATAAGAAGTTGACCTTTTCATACTCCTTCAAAAGTGCCAATATACGATAAGTTGACTATATCTCTATTAACTGACGTAGAGTTGTTATTGTAGAGGCCGTGGTGTGGTGGTATAATGTGTAACTGCAAGTATGGTGCAGTAGATTTTACCAAAAATCATGCACAGTGCAATCTGTAAACAAGACACAAGCCGCGATTTCCCGATCTGGAATCTGGAACCTGGAACCACTGAATCAAAGGGACAGATTCGGAGAATGCAATACGAATATAACCCCAGACCGTACCGTATATTAGACGGAAGTCCCAAAGATTAGACAAATCATATCTGTTGGACTCTAAAAGCATGATTAGCATCGCGAAAGATAAGACCGAATGAAAGCCAAAGAGTGAGTACCCATGGGTTAACGGCAATGCGATCTGAAACTAATCTACAATCATGATGTGAATAATGTCTGTGGTCTATTCTATAGTATAGTATAAATATAACAATTCTAGCCCGGTATAATCACTGATCATTTTCTTTCCGCTTCGTACTCTGCTGCATGCATGTCGCTTATGAGCTTGTGAAAGCTGAATGGCTCGTAAGCATAACCCTCACCTTCAAAAAACTTAGACATTGCTTCGACCCAGTGTAATCTGAGGGAGTGTAACATCGCTGACGTTCCTTCCATGACAACTAAAATGCAGATGGTCAAGACAAACCACATACCAAATAAGAGGAAAACAATAATAGAGCCCCCGAAACCAACTTGATCATATGGTGCAAACGCATTCTGTATTGTCATTTCCCAAAGAACAGCTGATAACTGGTTGTGGGCTAATGATAAAGCCCATAGACGCAAGTATGAAGCAGTGTGGGAAACGCAGTTAAGGCAAAATTCAATGGTGTGAATGACTTGATGAACCATGACGTCACCAAAATCAAATGGTTCGGGCTCTTCCCCATCTTCGTCCTCAAGGTAGGGCAACAAGTCCGTGTTCGGTTGGTCTAGACTGAGCCTTGCTGAATCTTCAAACGGATTATCTGTAGATTCATTGAGATTTGAAACAGGAACGGACTCAATGGAAAATCTAGAGTTGGAGACAGCAGTGCTCACATCTGCGTAGCCAAGCTGTATTTTCTGAGTGTTCATCTTCTTCAACGTCAAAGGTTTGTATAAGAGTAACCATGGAACACAAACAAGAGCAATTATCACAAGGATGACCTGTATTGGGCCCTGTCCTGGATAAAGTTGATCTTCCACTGTTCCGGGAGACAAGAACATATTGATCAACATGTTCAAAAGACTTGGCGCTGGCTTGCTGATCCCAACCCAATCAACGCACCATTTATATATGATCGTGAGAGTCAAGTATCCAAAGATGGATTGCATAAAAAGTAAACCGGGAATGAAGTTACCAATGATGTCCACTTGCGAGTGAAAGAAAGTATAGTTCACGTATGAGAATGCATATGAATATGACATATGAATGAAACCCATCAATATGGAAAGTTTCATCTTATAAGAGTTTGTAAATAATAAGTTATTCTCAGTTCCATGCCATGCGGGGTCAAGACCAATAGGATAGACGCCATTTTGAGTGCCTGTAATGGATTCACCCTCTACAAATTCTGCTGGCCATTTCCATCCAGATGTGAAAAGTGTCATGGATTTAGAGAAAACATCATTGTAAATCAAACCGGTGTACATGGAAAAGACACCCATCAAGAGAAGTATATACCTCCCAGTGTATGCCATGTCAAATATTTCATCTCTATTCTTCATACGACCAATCTGTCTTTCCTTAAGAACAAGGGTTAACGCTGCCAAAAACATAATGAAACCATGCCCCAAATCACCGAACATGATGGCGAACATAAATGGAAAGGTGACAATAGTTGCCAAACTTGGGTTCACCTCTTGAAATGTAGCAATACCATATGCGTCGACAATGGATTGAAAAGCACCTGTAAACTTGTTTGTCTTGTGATAAGTTGGCGGCGTTCTGTTGGTTTTCACCAAGTTCATGATAGTGCTAACGTCACTCTCTGTACTGAATGTAATATCCCTCAACGCGGAGTTGATGAAATGAATGTCATCACTTGGAATCCATCCTTCACCGATGAGACATCTCCTAGCAGGATCGTAATTGAACAAATTCAGTGTTTCGTAGATGGAAATTTCTCTCTTGATGATGATCTTCCACTTCTCAATATTCAAAGCAATTTCTTTCAATTCAAGAACAAGTCTATCCTCGGTGTGCATTAACACTTGATTCAAATCTCTAATTTTGCCATTGATGGTATGAAGTTCCTGCTTGTAAAGTTCGTAATCGCTCTCGACTTCATAAAGCTCACCATCGAGAGAGTCGACAATTCTCTTACATCTCCCGATCAATGTGTCACCGTGGGTAAAAATGAGGAAAATTGATTTAAATGTCTTCTCTTTTGTTTTGAGATCGACTATAGGCTCTTCCAATGGAACGTGATTGATGTACAAGTTACCTCTGAGTGTTCTCCAACATATTTTTTCCAAAATTAGGAACTTGTCAGTGTCTATTATACCACTGATGAAGTTCATCGTTGAGCCCAGAACGTTCATTTCATTTCTTCCTGTGGAAATGATATTGGAAGTGTTACGTCCAGCACCCACTCCAGACTCAAGTAATATATTATCATCTTCATCATTGTCTTCATCATCTGTAATCATAAAGCTATCTCTACTGGATTCGTGGGATAATCGCACTTGATTGAATATGGAATCGTTATCATTGAGCTCAATGGATAATCTGGAATCAAAGAACTGTCTAGTATTCTGCAAGACCAATCTATGCTGAACAAATGCATCTCTTCTTTTCATCATATCGGTCTGTTGGTCGGATAAGTCTCTAACTGTTTCCTCGTGCTGGCTTATCTGTAACAGTAGTTCGTCCAATGATCTCGAGGATAGATGTGACTCGGTGTCTTCAATGAATTGTTGGTAATTGACAGATGGTGGCTTCACAAGATGATCAAAATCATGTCTGGGTATTCTGATTTGCTGACTTTGAATTTGTTTGGATAGAAACTTGACTTGTTTATCCACCTCATCCAAACTTCTAATCTCCTTGACGAAAGATCGCTGAAATGAGTTAACGTTCTTGTTCATATCTTTGAATTGCACATTACCCATATCCCCCAATATGGAGACGGTGTTTCTGGCCACTTCTGAGGGGATATAAAACTGAACAAGGGACATATCCGCAGAGCCTATAACAATATAAAGTCATTTGTTTGCTGATGTTAGTAATCTTGGTCTGAACAAAGGTGGTCGCTTGCGCTTCCATTGTTAAGAAATACCCATTGCCGCCCACAGTAGAGCTGAAACTTACGGAAAAAGGCATCCTTGTGTGGTTCCGACATTGCTGTTCCTTCTTGCCGACTGTGCTTCCCTCCAAGCTACTGCGTCAGGGCGTTCAAAGTACCGTCCTAAGCCCCGCTGTTGCCGGTCCGTTATCCAGATGCACTTCCTTTATCCAATCATGAACCCACGCGCCTGCACCTTTTTGTTTTGCCACCTCACAGAAAAAAGAAAAAAGGGGGCTGCGCCACGTGTTTCCAGACCATGCGCCACACCATGATTCACGTATGTCTCCGGTAAAACGATTCGATTACACATCGTCATTTCGGCAACGAATGCGCTCTTTTTCCAAACTAAGAGCACTGGAGTCACAAGCAGGAGCTCTGAAAGCGGTGAATTCTCTTCTCTGATAGTGAAGCCGATTTTCTATGCAGAAACTTTCAGATCCAAACGCTCAACCGCGTTCCAGAGCCGCATCCAGAGCCCGAGCGGCTTCCAATCCATGGTTACAATATTCTGAGTTCTTCGCTAACAAATCCTTCCTAATACCAGATACAATTGCCTTTAGTCGAATTTTACCATATTTCCAGGCTTTGCCGAATTTTTCATCAAGATTCAAAATCTCACTCGTGGAATTGGTTGGATATGAAGCCTACTTTGTGGAGCAATGGATATCTTCGAGGTCGTGTAATAGTTTGATTGTTACCTATACCGGAGACAGAAAGAACAAGATCATTGCGTACCATGTTCTTTCTCTTGCAGCAGGGATGGATTTACAATCGTCGGCGGCAGGTAATGATCTTAATGATGAAGGAAAGGTTGAAGTGACTGATAACTGGCCTCCTAAATTCATATCATATCTAGTGGATCAGCTTGAATCACCCTTTTGCGTCGCCACAGAGACTTCTCTGGGTTATGCATTTATTACAAACCTCACCCAATTGAATCCGTTTTTGTCTCTCATTAATGCTAAAACAGGAAATATTGCTGACGATTATCTTCTTTTCACTGTCAATTACAACTTTAGGAAAGTGGGATGCGGATCACGGTCGGCAGCCACCACTGATGAACCAACAAAATCGATGGAGGATAAGTTTAAAAGTGCTTTCAAAATTGATGGGAAAATACCAATCAACTATGCTGCCTTGAATCTCATATCGATAATGCAAACTTTCCTACATTATTATGGGCTGTTAGACCCTCTCTACTGTGATGGTCTTTTGTGCGAGAAAACAGAAGCTGCAATCGATGAATGGTGGGCGCTGGTTCTAGATATACCACTCGCTGTTCAACTGATAAAAATGAAACCACCTTCTTGCAGCTTACCGGACTCGATACAAGCTATTATAGGATTTACTGTGCTGTGTCGGTATCTTCTTGAAGTTGGTGGTAACAATTTCTCTGCTCCTAAAGATCCAATGGATTTTAAAAAAATGAAGCCCTCCATACAGAAGTTCCAAAAGCATTTCAGAGTAAAGGAATCTTCCACATTTGATCACGTCACCTTATTGAGGCTAATGGAATGGGGTAGCAATAACAAAGGATCGCAGAATATCACGAAAGATCTTTCAAAAATGAAAAAACTGGTGAAAAACACCGTCATTGATATCACATCTGGTAAAAATCTACAAAGTATAGCACATAGTGCGGTTGCCTCCCCTTTTCATTTATATTCCCATGCCAATTATGATAAGGAGAAATTAATTAACTGTCAAAATATGGAACACATCTCTCACATGTCATTGGGAAAGCAACTTCTATATCTTTTCTATGGAGTTGGGAAACCAATAGATTTGACTAAGGATACTTTGGCTGTCTATGTGAATAGAAGGATTGCTGAATCAACTTCATACACTTCAGTGCTCAATGATGTAAAGAAACTCAAAAATCAGCTTAGCACGCAGACCCTGAATCCATTGAAGGTGAAACAAGCAACGTCTAGCACATCCGGTAATATTTTTGACATAAGGAACATTTCAGCTGTAGCGTTGAATATATTTGACAAAGATCAGGAAAATGATGGATCCAATGAATTAGAAAAGCCTGACCCTCAAGAATTGGACAGGGATCATCGGCCTAAGGATAACATCGAAATCGACAACCAAAATGCAAATCCAAGTGGTTATAAGTACGAAGACAACTTAAATCAGAAGATAAGACGTAATTCGAAAAATCGCTTAACTTCCCTATTCAGTTCGGATGACGAAATAGTGGACAGCAAAGGACGGCGCAAAGAGTCTCTGACTTCCAATGATTATATCGACAATTATAGAAATGATATTGCCGCTTATAAACCAGTTTCTTCTGCCATCTATACTGCTAATGACGGAAATAGGAAGGAAAGGTCAGATGTTCAGAATGAACGCACCCGGAAAGAAAGAGAATCATTCTCCTCCCAGTTCAAGGCGAAAAACTTTCCTCTTGGAATGAGGAACATAGACGGAGCTCTTTCTGGAGAGGGTTTTCAATCAGAAGCTGATATCACCAACGATGGTGTTATTAAAAACGTGCACGCGTCTCCGCATGCCATTTACACTGAAGGTTTCAGTGACCCTGGTTCTAGACTCAGCAGTGTTAACAACAACAAGCATAGCAGCGGTAGTGGTGTAAGCACTGAACCCAGTCTGAATAGTGGCCGAAATAATGTGCATAGCTCGAACATTGATTACGATAGTGACGGCGTTTACGAATATGAGCATGGATTCGAATATGATTATGAAATTGATGGACATCCTGATAATGGTGGAAAATATCTTAGTAACTTGAGCTCAGAAAGTGGTAGTAAAGATCACTATAGAAAAAAATCCACAGAACCACACGTATCATTAAAGCCTGGTGAAGTTGGAGCCACAGGGGGACACAAGAACATTGCGCAAAATGCCACTTCACTTTCAATGCAAACAAATGTTGAAAGAGGGGGCGAGCACATTTTAGCGGATAACTTTGCTGAAACAGACCTTCAATTCTCACTTTTCTGTAACCGCGTGAAGAGAAGACATAGTATACCTCTAGTTTCAGCTGAGATGAACAAATATTCTATTGAAATGAAATACAAGAAAGATAAAAAGGGGAAGTCCTTCTTTGGTGGTCTTGAAAGAGAAGCTAGCTGGGCTAGCCATAGGAGAAGTATTTGGGACCGTAAAGATTTGGAAAAAGGATATAAAGTGGATGACTCTTGTGCTTGTGATACGACAACCGATTATCAAATAGACTCCTTACAACGCAATAGAAGCATTTATGAATCACAGAGTATCAACACCAAGACTAGTATGGATACCAACTATCAATCACAAGAACACTCTATCATTCATCACCAAAAACATGGTAATCATAGGAGGAGTCTATCCTTCTCTATGATAGAAGAGGATCTGATTTCACATTCCAGATTTGCGGACCCATGCTCTTTCAATATCCAATTTGCAGAATTCTGGACACCAGAGGTACTCGCTATCAAATACTTGAAACTGAAGGACTTGTATTTAAATAAAATTGTTGAGCAAGCAGCTTCCAGCTCGAAAAACTTACAATTGCGATTGATGCATATTATGGAGTCTCTCGATATGGAAAAAAATCCCGCTACTTGCGTTTCTATGAGATATGGGTCAACGAGAAACGATATCAACAAGGCTTTTGGCAGATACTTTGAATTAGAAGACAAATTGAAGAATGCTACGAAAAGTAATGCAAGATTGAAATACGAACTTCGGCTTCTTTTACAGAGAACCAAGGAAGTGGAAAATAATCTTAAGATCCTTGAAGACTTTAAAATAAACACGCTACAGAAAAAGATCCAAACAATGATCCAAAAGCTCAAGTATCAGAAAATTGAAACCGGAGAGTGTGCAGGTTTGCCTGTTTCTCGGGTGATGAACAGAGACGACAAATCCGTCATGAACAAAATATATTCGTCCGATGGTCACATTGATTGGGATACACTGAACTGGAAAAATATATGGCATAATCCACGTATTTTGATTTATCTCACATTCCATTTGGTATTCTGCTTGATCTTACGTCGTGTGGATAGTAAAGTCATTGAAACGAGATGGAAAGAAATTGATAAAGACCAGACAGTAACGGCCGTCATCCGTGAACTATACGCTAACTCTGAAAAGGAGGTACACACCTTGGATATGAAGAGGTTCAATGACGAAGCTGACCCCACAACCAATATCTCTTAATTCAGAGGTAAAATATAGCTGTAGTATCATAAGCTCGATTCCCCGTCTTTCTCTAATTCCCTTGATAGCTCTTCAGCTTCCATAGCTAGTGAAGTTTTCACTATATCAAGTTCGGTAATCTTATCCTTCTTCATTTTCTTCAAGAATTCTGCATTCTTGTGCATCACATTGGCTCGCTCTTTCAAAGCATTGGTAATCTCCATTATCTGTAGTGGTTTCATTTCTTGTTCCTTTAGTATATCTTCACCGCTAGGAGCTTTTTTTGGTGGCATGTCGACAGGTATTCCGTACACTTCGGCTCTTCGTTTACGTGCCATCGATAGCACGAATTTAAGAATATCCTGGTATGATGAAATCAATTCTTCGTAACGTTCCTTTATTTTACGCTCTCTATGTAGCAGGCTTAATAGTTTAACACGTTCATCATTTTCTTTTTGTTTGGCGGTAACCTTTGGGGGTTGTTCATTGTCGTCGTCAAATAAGTTTTGCTTGCTCCTACTGAGTTGATCCAAAAAATTCATATAGGTAGATGAACCTACTTTTGGAAGATGCGGCAGCTCTTCTGACTTCCAAAAATCAAAATCAATACCTGACTTAATTGCAAGCTTCTTCAATTCAGTCGTTATAACATCCAGATCAGTGTTTTCATCGTCTAATTCTTGCAAAAGTCTGCTTAGCAATTTATGGGTCTGCAAATTAGCCAACTCACGCGATTGCATTGATGAGACTATGGGGTGAATAACAGGAGCACCCTCTTGATCATTCGGTGAAGAGTCAATGGGTGGGGTCATTAGGATTGTCTCTGGTTTTGTCAATCAATTGGGGAACGACAATGCTCGTAGGGGGGTAAGAAGAAAGTGGGTGTTGGTGTTGATCGGCCAGTAGCTAGGCGGCCAAGAAAATAGGGCTCGTCTCTCGTCTGTAATCTGTAATCTGGAATTTTGTATCATGGAACCGAAATGAGATGTTACACTTCACTTAACGCAAGCAGATGCTGCACTGCAAACACAAAACATACATCGGTACTGTACAGGAAGCTTCGCATATTATCTTTTGAGTGTATATTAAAAACAGAACTGTAATACAGGGTCGTCTGATGGACGTGCAGAGCTATACAGAATACTTCTATAAAAGTATGAGCTTTGTGGGTGGTGAAAGGAAAGTATCAAACAAGAGTAAAGATTCGGGAACAAAAAAAGGAGAGTGAAACTGAACTATGAGGTCAAACCAATTTGGCATTATATCACATGCGGGAATGCACGAGGAAGATGATTGTAATGGGGTTTAGTAGGATATTTGTTTTAAGAAATGTCGTAGTAATGTAATGGATTGATATTGATTGTTAGAAAAGGGTGTTTTAGTTAAACATCATACTCATTTCTTTTCCTTTTTCTCCTTCTTCTCCTTCTTTTCCTTCTTTTCTTTCTTTTCCTTCTTTTCCTTCTTCTCCTTCTTTTCCTTCTTCTCCTTCTTCTCTTTCTTTTCCTTCTTCTCCTTCTTCTCCTTCTTTGCCTTCTTAGAGTCCTTCTTCTCTTCTGCGGATTCATCGTCAGAATCTTCATCGTCAGAGTCCTCTTCTCTCTTTCTCTTCTTCTCGACCTTCTCCTTATCATCAGCATCGGCCATAGTTGCGTCAGCGTCAGCATTGTATGCTCTAGCTTCAGTAATTTCAACCTTTTGCATATCCTTTTGCACTCTTGGAGTGGATCTCAAATCTCTACCTTCTAAAGCACTCAATCTGTTTTCAACCTTGGATCTAACTTCTAAACCGTAATCACCAGAGTCATCTCTTTCTTCAGCGAGAGCATCGTAACGTAATGCAACAGCAGCCTTTGCAGCTAACACACGAGCAATCTTACCCTTATTCTTACCGGTAGCTTGACCGACAAGAGAAGCATGGTAGATCAAACCATATTTCGGCGTATCGTGCTTGGTCTTCAAAGCTCTGAACAAAGCCTTTTCTGCACCCAATATTTGAATGGTGGAAGCTGGTGCCTTAGCTAAAGAGACGAGGGAACCTGCGTGTGCAATGAGTCTAGCACCAACAAGTTCACCAACAAGGGATGTAAGATTTGGAGCGATTGCCTTCATTCTTGCGGATAAGTAGTTAGATAATTGGTCTCTGTATTGGGAGAATTCAATAATTTGGTCAGCTAATAATTGTATGTTGAGTAAATCATCATCGGTAATTTCGGTACCCATGGACACTTCAGCAGCAGCCTTAACTTGCTGTTCAACTTCTTCAGGTAAGATATCACTGAAGTCAGTGGACTCACAGTTTGAACGTATACCCATCTTCTTGATGATCTTTGCGAAAGCGACAGAATCGACAACAATCTTTGCCAATTCTGGGAAGTGCCAACCGTACCATTCCTTACATCTCATTGCGTAGGTATTCAATTCCTTGTCCAAGTCATCTAAAAGAGCAATAGCTTGAATAATCATCACATCAACCTTATCTGGGGAGAACTTCAACTTGAATCTACCGATAGAGTGAGCTAAACCAAGAGACATGGTTGAAAGGTCCTTGTCGGTCATACCTGGTAAGAGTTCTGGTAGATATTCTCTGACTGCTCTGAAGATGTCCAAGCTGGCGGAATCAGAGACAACGGAGTAGCTTAAACCTAACTTGTTGATGGAGTTTGCTAATTTGGTATCATCAACGATCAAAGTCGTCTTCTTTTCTGGCTTAGCTTCTTCCAATAATTTCTTCAACTGATCGGAGACCTTACCTTCGTTAACAAGGTTTGCTTCATCTAATGCGTTTGCAGCATTAGCAAACTTGGAGAAAGCCTTGATCTTAAATTGAGAGAGAACCTTTTCAGCGGTATCGAGGTCAGCCTGAAGGGTGGAAGACTTGTAGATCTTCTTGTCGGAAGCCTTCAGGAGAGCATATCCGGCTGCGGTTTCGGTCAAGACGTAGGACATGGCTGCGCAGAGACGATTGGTTGTTGTTAATGAGGACTCTCTGAAGGGGCAAGGAGTCTGGAAGAGACTTCAATACGGACAAGAGCAGTGTTAAGCAGGTATCTCCAGCACTGGAGAGAGCTGGCGTGTGTAGTGCGTTTTCCGCATGAAAAATTTTTTTGTTTTTTCTTAGCGAAGGAAATGGTGGAAATGCGAAAATCAAAATGTCCACTGGAACTTGAAAAAAGAGCGTCGATCGACGCTTGTCCCAATAAGGCAATCAGGCATTTGCACGTTGCACGGTGTCTGTGGTTTGCGGCTATACTACTATACAGGCAAAAGGTCTTGCTGATTACAGTATCTTAACTATGTGACAGATTTTGGGCGGCGCCGTGGACCCATGGCGTTGTTCCATGTGTCGTATAAACCATCGGAAGATGCCTGGAAATCATCTTCGAGCGACACACCTCCTATGGCAATTTGCTCGCCAAGGTTAATTCTATACTCTTTCTCCGAATCAGACATCTTTTTGTGAGTGACGGCATTTCCATATGGCGTTAACTTGAACCCAATTTTGTTTGATCTACTGTTGATAGTCCGTATGAGGTCAATGACAATAGACTTGTGTGTGACTCTCTTGTTCACATGATGAACATTGTGGTTGATTTCCATAAGTTCGTCGTACACCCATTTGGATAATTCCTTAAACTCTCTTTTCGCATCCTCTAAGTCAACACTGGCAAGATTCTTAGCACGCGTCTGGTACGATGTACTCTGTTGATAGATGTCCCTCAAAATATTCACTTGTAGATCTTCATTCATATCAAATCTCACCTCCATGAAAGGTGTAATGAATGGATTTCGCTGATAGCCATACTCTTCAAGTTGCTGGAAGTACATCAATTGGCCCTCCGTATCACATTTGTCCTTCACAGGTTGCTTTCTCTGATTGGTGAACTTCTTACAATTATTGTAAATGCTCTGTGCAATCTTCAATGGATACTTTCGTATAACATATTTGAGATAGGACATATTGAAATGGTTCCAGTACTTCGTGTCATTCCTCATCATGTGAGTACTTGCAAGTTTATAAACATCATCCACGCGAGCCAAATCAAGGTTGGTCTTCGATATAAGACTAGTATTGATCATAAAATCGAGGTAAGTGATGAGTGCATACTTATTTAGAGGGTGATCATTACTTTTCACATTCGCCTCAATCATGTCCCATGCGGTTTCGCCTCTTCTTGCAAGATCAATCTCATTCTCAACCTTATTCTCTTTCATAAAGGAGTTTTCACTATATAGAACACTTCTTACCAATTCATTGAAATCAATGTCCGTAAATTGAATCATCTTGAACCTGCAGTAATCCATGATCTGTAATGCAGATTTTCTATCACCAATTCTTAATGAATATGCCAAAAATGCTCTCACTTGACCATGTGTGAACTTCTCACCAGTACCCAAGATGTTTAAATCACCACCCTGTCCAAATAGCTTTTGCATATTCAACCTCAGCTTTTTACCCTCCTGTTCCACTTGTGTACTATCATCGTATCTTGAACCGACAATAGACGCAAGAGATTGATTGTTACTTCGTCCACAATGGTAGAGAATGGAAGCCATCAACTCGGGACAAACTTTCACAGAATCTAGTGGTAGGTCATAGATAAGTTCGTTTATTAAGCCTCTATATCGCTTGTTCTTGCTAAATAAGCGAATCATTTTGGATATTGTTTGATAGTAATAAAAGTTGTTTGAAAGGTTATTTGTCTCTGAATTGATGATGGAATTGTATATCTTATTGTGAAATGGCTTGATAATCGTCCATATTATATACACGTTGGTAGGATCATTGTGACTGCATCGCACGTGAATGACATAATAGCAGAATTGTAGATATTTGTTCAAGAGTTGTCTATCCATGATTTCCTGGAAATTGAAATCTTCAGGGCTTCCTGAACTACTTTCATTTTCCCTCTCTATCTTAATGAAGTCAATCGGTTGGTAGTATGAAATGGATTTGGAAACTCGACTACTGATAATCTCTCCAAAGCGCCTTATAAGTAATTCAATGGTGCTGTGTGGGGGCGCATAATTGCTGGTACTGGGGAAGGGCTTCACAGTCGCTGTACTCTGTTCTTCAAAAAGAGTACTGTAAGCTTTATCTATGATTGCTTTGATCTGTCGATCTGTGAATTGAAAACGCTTTTTACGTTGTAATTTCATCAACTCGTTGTACTTGCCCACTATTATGAAGATATTGTTGATATCCTTCACATTTCGACTCTGAGAATGGATCACTGTGTACATTTCCACCAGTAACTGGACGTTTCGTAGATCTAGTAATGAAGGAATGAATGAGAGCCTCTTGAAGCTATTGATGGTACCCAACATCAAGGATTCCGAAACGGATATTAGCCCCATGTTCAAAGAGAGTTGGAATGTCACGTCAAGAAGCTGATCGTACAGCTCCACACTGTATGACTCAACTACAATGGGCTCGAGTGAATTTCCCAGGGTGTAATCAATTCTGCCTATTGCCAATGAATTGAGCTTCTTCGTCACGTATTTGAGTAACTCTTGGTTTTTGAGTAGCTTTTCATCGCCACAGTTAACTAGTGTCATAGCAATATTCTGCATAAGCAAAGGGATCTCCATATTATCAAATGTGTCCTCAATGCGTTTTCGCTCGATTATATCTGGTCTATCCAGCATGGTTTTCATTATGTACAAGGAACTGTTCTTCTGAACTGTAGTGAGAGTCTCTCTCGTCGAGGTTGAAAGCAGTCGAAAGCATCCACTTAGCACCCGCAAAGAGGGCGGCAAATGCCGTAAGGAACGCAGGGGTATCTTCCCCATCTTGTGTAAGTGCTGGAGGCAATAATACTTTTTTATGGTGTTGTGTTTGTCTTAAACTGGCTCGACAGAAAGAAGTTAAATGTGCTCAAAGAGTGAAATATCGTGAACAATCATGAAAGGCCGAAAATGAAAAAAATCATGATCTGTCAAACTTTCTCTCTCTCAGTCTTTACCCTTTACCATCACATTTAACGAATGTAAACAACTTTTCCCACAATGTTGCATATATAGAAGCATTGGTTTTGTGACTGGTAAATTTTAGACTGGTAAATTTTTGGGGGTTGTTTCTTGGCGACATTGGAAAATGTGACCAGTCACATTGCGTAGATGCGCACCCCTGAGCGTGTTAAATGTACTTAAAACGCTTTAACTATCAGGTTGATTGTGCAGATACATAGTAATATTACATTTGTTATGATAACTTGGATTATATGGTCTTTGTTATACTTTAACATTGGCTGGATATATAATATCACCTGAAAAACTATTAACCAATCATCATGAATCAACAAAAATATTTCAGTTCAAGTAAACACGTCAAAATCAAAGTCAAAATATTTTGTGTGTGTATAATCTTGACGACGATCGCTCTTCTTACACTCCACGTTGCCTATTTGGACAACATCGGGCAAACAGACATGTTCAAGCAAGGCATTGCAATTCCTGCGCTTTCACTTACCGGTGCATCCGCACTTTTCTTCTGGGGGTCTTCACCATCCACCCCAACTCCAGCTGCACCAGCTTCTGGAGCATCTCCTTTTGGCGGCATTCCTGCTGGTATCCCATCATCTGGTAAAGATGGTAAAGGTAACACCAATAAGGTCTCATCCACTGGTGGTGCAGATATTCATCCCGCAGATTTCTTCAAATATGGATTCCCAGGCCCTGCACATGATATGGCAACTCGCAAGGAATTTGTGACCGTTTTTGATAGACAAACTAGAAACCCATACTATGTCGTTGAGCATATCACCCCAGGTTCCATTGCTAAAGGTGTGGATAATGGTGATAGAAAAAATTCCGTTTTCATGGAGGATGAAACCATCCCTGACAAATTCCGTGCTAGATTAAAGGATTACTTCCGTTCTGGTTATGATAGAGGACACCAAGCGCCAGCGGCAAATGCCAAGTTCTCACAGGCTGCCATGGATGAAACTTTCTATCTTTCCAATATGTCTCCACAAGTAGGTGCTGGATTCAATAGAGACTACTGGGCACATTTCGAAGATTTCTGTCGTCGTTTAACTGGTGACTATAATTCTGTTAGAATTGTCACAGGTCCACTATATCTTCCAAAGAAGTGTGATGATGGTAAATACAGAGTTACGTACGAAGTCATTGGTAATCCGCCAAATATTGCGGTTCCGACACACTTTTTCAAGTTGATTGTTGCTGAAAAAAGCAAAAAGAGATCCGAGTCTAGTGATGATATTGCAGTTGCAGCTTTTGTTATGCCAAATGATATTATTTCCAACCAGACTCCACTTAGAAGCTTCGAGGTTCCTATTGAATCTTTAGAGAGATCTTCTGGTCTGGAATTCTTAAAGAATGTGCCTAACGGCAAGAAGAAGTCGCTCTGCGGGGAAGTCAAGTGTGAAATCATCGTCAGAGAATTCAACAACGCATTAACAAAGAAATGAAGTACTCATCTCCCCATTATTATCATAGATTCAGAACATATATAGAACATAGAATACATTATTTGCATTATATTCATGAAAGCCTTGAAGTTTTACATATCAGCTGTAGATAGGTGTTCGTGCTGGGGCACATATGCAAAAGATTTAGATGATAACTATTCCATAATTCTCTCTTCGTACAATCTTGCTAACCTGCTCACTTTACGCTCGCCTCTTCTAACACCCCTTTCAACTTCCTTCTGTTGTTCTTCTTTCTTCTTCACCTCCAGTTTCACCCGCTCAGCTTTTTGTTGAACTGCTAAATCTTTCTCAGTGTATTTCCTCAAATTTACGTTTTTCACGAACCCTTGATTTGCAACACCAGGCGTAGACGGCGTTGTACCTGGTGAATAGTGTCCAATGGATGATAACGACTGGGTGGAGAGTTTCTTGGGGATCGTAGGTGGCATTTTCTTGCTATTGGCAGAAGTGATACTAACACTAGGTGTTGTTGGTGTGGGAATATGTGCCAATGCAGATGTAAATGAAGGTGAAGGTGAAACAAGTGGGTTTGGCGTCAAGTCTTGTATCGCATTCCGTGCTGGTCTCTTTGGTGTCGTGAACAGATCCAAGTTTGAAGGATCATCATTCTCGATACCAATGTTCTCGATACTCTCAGCAACGAAGTCGACCTCGGATTTATTCATTGGAATAGATACGTCCGCTGATGTCGGTAAGTATGACTCGGAAGATGCCAAGCTTAATTGGGAATCAGCATGTGAATTGAGAGAATCATTTGACGCGGTTTTCGACTTTACTAATGGTTCAGGTGTGGATGTGGTTGTGGATGTAGTTGTGAGTGTGAGTGTGGGTGGGCTTGTGAGATGTGTTTTTCGTGGAAGAGGCACAACTGGTGGATCTCCTAGTTGGCATTTCGGTTTCACGGGGGAAGTTGGTGTTGATATTGATGTTGGTGTAACGTCATCATTGGATTTGTGGTGGACTATCTTTGATTCCAACACGTCTTGAACACCCAACTTCTGGTTTTTAAAATTTTCAAAGGCAAGAAAATCGTCAAAGCTGATGTGATTATTAAAATCGTCCAATGTATACTCAGTTCCTAATATGGTGAGCGTATCAAAATGGGTTATCACTGCTCGTATCAGTTTGAATAGATTGTCAAACCCAATATCATCGTCATCATTCGTAGAAATTAATGAATCATCACTATCGATATCTGTGTATAAGATCTTTGTAAATGCAAGAACAAGCCTTAGAGATTGTCGTTCCATGCATTTGGTCATGTTCTTAGCACTAGGTTCTAGCACATGGGCCTCACGAGATAGTTTTGTCGCCAAGAACTTGAACAGTTTGAAAAGTTTGATGAGAATATATGCATTATCATAGCTATCCAAGTCAGCAGCGATATTTGATTGTTGATCTTGTGAATGCGTTCCTGATGGGTCTAAAAGCGGATGTCTGTATAGTAATACTTTATTTAGGAATGAATCGACCTGTTTCACATCCTCGAAATCCACAGAATACGCCGTCAAGACTTCCATTGGCACCAATGGACATTTCGAATTTGACAATTTTAGAACAAACTTGACAATTATCATATAATGTTCCAAGAAGGAATAATCAGAGAGTGTGATACACTGTTCTCTTTTCAGACATTCCGATAAAATGTCAATGGTAATCTTAGTCTCACTAGGGATGCCGCTGCATCGTACAATGGTAGTCCAATCATCCAAAGTCAAAGTCACGTCAAGGTTGTCATTGGAGAGGTATGCTACCAAATTATTGTAGATCCTTGCGAATTGAGTCAATGGAAGTGCAGATTCCGTAGCCGTGGTGTTATGTAAAGTGTATATGGTCAGTGGCCGTCCATATAGAGGCGGGAAATGTCTACTCAAAACGATTTTCGAGTTCCGATATTGCACTTTGTCCACCATGTATGTGTGCAAAGATATGGGCAATTTAGTAATATCGATTACTTTAGCAAGTGCCGTCAAATTTTCACAGTTGATGACCGTTGGTTTATTAGATGCACTCGTAGTGAATTTGGTAAATATTTCAAGCAATGATTTCAAAAGCCAACTGCTATGAACGATGTAAATTTTTCTTAGAAATCTTTTCTTATCTGTTGGTACCTGTTTCAATAATCTCATTATGTTCAATGGTACTTTAATTCCTGATCCATCCTTAGAAGCATCTGCTTGATAAAATCCATTAGTGAAGATGACCAATGCATGATCTTCCGACGGTAGTTGCGCAAGTAATTTGTCTACAAAAGAGTTCAACTTGGTGTTCTCCACATCATTAGAAGCAGTGGATTTCAATAATGATGAAGGTAAAAATGTTGTATCCAACACGTATAACGGTAGCGTTGACTCTGGATCAAACGTTGCCGAGCGGTAGAAGCATTTCTCAACGTGAGACATCGTGCCAGGTCAGTCACTTTCCTATGCGAGCGAGAATCTTTTGACCTGTAACAAATGGTCGTGCAAGTACCTACTTACGAACACTAGTATCTTCTTCCTCTGCGAACTGGGTCCGGCCGGTCTTTACTTCATAGATCTGAGATGCAGCAGTTTTTGTTTTCTTTTCGCATCGCCTGGCGCCTGGCGTCTCTGACAATTGCCGTTTTCGGAAAACGCGTTTTCGCTGTGCCAGAAGTTATCGACGCGTCGCCCGTCTTGTGACAGGAACTGGCTAAAATCGGGAATAGTAAATCGGTGCAAATTGTTAAATTTTGTTGGGCCGCTATGCGTCAAATCGCCAGGGGGAAGGGAGAAGGGGGCTCAGCGGTATCAAAAAAAAAAATTTGTGCGCGCTTCGAGCTCCGAGATCCGCTATCATCTCCGGGCTCCGGGCCTACTTTCTTTATCGTATAATGGGGCGTTTGAAATGAGTTTAGAAAAAGATTGAAAAGAAACGAAACAATGGAAATACACCGGTAAGAGTGCTTTGCCAATGTGTAAAGTGAGTAAAGAGAAAAGGCAAATAGTGAGGTCTGTGTATAAAAGTGGTAGTAGTAATAATAAGAAGGGGGGTCATGTGATGTGGCGACTATGCGCTCTTAGCCTTTGCACTTGCCTTCTCTGCCTTCTCCAGTTCGGATTTAGCCAAGTATTCAAGTTGTCTAGAGTAGGTGTTACCAATAGCACCTGAATCTTTAATGACTGCCACTCTCATAGTAGCAAGTAAATTGTGCGCAGCGTTGGAATGAGCGTACACACCACCATTGAAGGCAACGGTCGCATCCTTGCCGTAAGAAGTTCTGACAAGCGCTTGTCCACCAGGATGTTCAGTTAAGAAAGAAGAACAATCGTGAACAATACCAGAAATGATAATGAGACCCTTCTTCTCGGAAGCCTTTTCAGTGAATTCGTCCTTGGACCAGATTGGTAATTCTGCAATTTCTGGTCCCCAATTGAGCTTAGCACGTACTTCATCCAGCTTCTTTTGCTTCTGTTGTAAAATACCTTGGTCAATTGCATTTTGAGAGAATTTTTTCAAGTTGTATGCGAGACCAACCTTGGATGAACACCAAATGAGAATCTTGGTAGGATCGTATTGGTACCACTTGAGAGCATTTCTATAGTCTGATGGGAATTCGTGATGGAAGTTGTGATAACCTTCACCAAAAGTGACGAGGGCGGTCAAAACGTGATCTCTTGGAGTTCTTCTATCATCGAATGGTTGTTCACCAATCCAGTGGGCCAAGGAGTTGACACAGAAAGTAGCTTGTTGGATGAGGAAAGACTTGATGATACCAGCATAAATGAATCCACCCCAGAAATCGTTGAAAAAATATTTGGAGACAAGGGCTGGGAAGATGACAGCCATAAAGATCATAATTGACAAGTAATGTCTATGTTGCACTCTAACGATCCAGTCGTCAACTAAATCAGAAATATCTGCTCTTGCCTTATACTTTGGGTTAGGAACGAGCAACATCCAACCAATGTGAGAGTACCAGAAACCTTTTCTTGCATCATAAGGATCTCTGTTGGTGTCTGTGTATCTGTGATGAATTCTGTGAGAGTGACCCCACCATTTAATGGAACCTTCAATAGCGGAAGCACCAAATAATGCAAAGAAAATCTTGAGTGGATCTCTAGCTTCGTAAGATCTGTGAGACCATAATCTATGGTAACCACCAGTGATGGATAAACCGGACATACAGAACAAAACTAAAGCCAATCCAACGGTTTGCCACGTTGGTTTGACCCAATAGGATGAAACAAAGGCAGCTATTGGCATTGCAAGAACAAGAATAAAGTTCAACCAGTTGACGTGTTCATGCCAATTGGAAGAAGTCCATGGCTTTTCACTAATATGTTTTTCGTTTTCATACTTCAGTCTGAGCTCCTTATCACGTCTCAAGACTTCGGCGACACTATCCTTTGCAAGTTCCTCGGCAGTGACCGTAGTCATTGCCTTAGTACCCATCAGACGACCACCGATACCGGAAGCAACGATTCTTTTCGTCTGTTTGTTAGTACCTGCAGCAACGGCATTTGCCTCTGTGATATCGACAGCGTCCATGGTGCTAGTGGGTGCGTGCTGAAAGAGAGTTACAAGAGAGAAGAATAAGGCGGCAGAGAAAGACCAATGGCCAACGGTTGTGCTAAGAAGGGCGGGCCAGGGGTGGAATATAAAGGGCTGATCGTTTGAGAAGCCTGGTCCTTTCCGTGTGCAATGTCTCTGTCGCGCCTGCGCCTGTTGGCGTTCCGACAGAGTGGTGTAAGCGGCCCAACAATAATCTTCACTGCTAATCAATTTCGCATTTCCGCCCATTTTTCCGTTTTTTTGGGTCCCCCATCCACATGCGGGAGGCCGGGGCCTGGGGCCGGTGGCCGGTTTCAGCGCTGAGCCACCTGTCGGAGAAATTAGAGCGAGTGGCGCGTGGGTTTGCCCGAGTCTAGAGTTTCCACTTCTGCACAGGCATGCGCCACGCCCGTCACGTGACGTGACTGCTGCGCCACGGCTGCTGACGTCAGCGCTACGTCACTGACCACTCCGATCGAGCCGCGGGCAGGTCTGGTGATGGCCAGGTGGCTGGAGCCAGGAGCCCGCGTGTGAGGCGTGACAGACAAATATTGGCACTTAAAGAGGGGAGGGTGCCCGTCCGGAGAGAATGGAACACGGAGGCGTTGTTAACATCTGGGGTAATGTATGAAAAAAGAGGTAAGCTTATCTTTTGAGGCACCTTTCACTCAGCAACTGCTTAGTATCACCCCCCATAATCATGCCTATTGCAGTCTTCGGATCTCTCAATCACGATCAAGTGACGCACACTAAACGTATCCCAGGGCCTGGCGAGACCGTTCTGGGTGAGTCCTTTCAATCCTCACTCGGAGGCAAGGGATTCAATGAAGCGGTTGCTTGCGCAAAATTACGTTCTCCAACCGATAGATTTGGCGTCGACTTATTTGGTGCCGTTGGTGATGATGCCGTCAAGGATCAGTTTGTCGAATATCTGCGCAAGTACGATATAGGTACACGTCACTTGTCCACCATTAAGGGAGTTACCACCGGTACCGCCACTATTATTGTACAAGATTTTGATGATGAGGAGGGTGCATCTTCATCTAATGGTGAAAATCGTATCATCATCACCCGTGGTGCCAATGCAAAGTTTAATCCAACTCCGGAAACCTTGAATGATTATTTCAATTCCTCTAATCACCCAGATTATGCCTCATCCATCGACCATCCCGAAATTCCCTCTCATGTTCACTCTCATGCAACTAAACCTTTGAACAATGAACAAATGGCAAAGACTCAAGACATTAATCCACATCCTCCTTCCGGTCTTCACTCTCATGGCTCGGTTTCCTCCTTCAACAAAATTAATTCAGGTGCAAATCTCAAATCCATATCAAATGCCAACTCCAGCACTTCTTTGGCATATGATGGTGGTTCTGGAGCTCCTCCTGCCGTTGAAGATAGTGGCCTAGTGTATAAAAATGGTGCTCTCATTCATAGTTGGTCTGCATCTGGTACAAATTTGAATGCTATGCCACAAGGATCTGCTTCGAGTCTCCACTCGCATGCACATGCGGCAAGACCTTCACAAAAGCTCGACTCTTCTTCTGCATCGCTATCATCAATTTCGTCGACTGGATCTTTCATCAATTCTCATCGTGTCAATGATGTTATGGTATCTCGTATCACCGGTTCTTACAAAGCTCCTGATGATGCAATTCCTTCAGATTTGCACTCTCACGCATCTGATGCGAAACTGGACACTTTAACGTATCCTTCACCAAAACCATCTGCACTTGATCTTCATAATTCCGCTATTCAAATGGCATCCAAAGTTCCTGTCAACACATCTGCTTCTCAAACGGGGCTAGCTCATTTACGTAAACCTTCAGCACAAAACTTGACCGGTCAACATCGTCTCACTAATGTTTCCTTCTCTCTGGGTGGTACATCTGCTCATTCTTCTGGGATCTCATTGACACCAAGTCAATCCTACTTGCAAATGATGAACAAGAATAAGAAAAATTCAGCTGCAGGATCTACATCATCCACCCCAGTTCAGGATAACATGAAATATTTCGCCATTTTCCAGAACGAAATTCCAAACTCTCTTCAAATAATCAACCACGTTGCAACAAACTTCCCTAACGTGACCATTTTCTACAATCCTTCCCCATTACCTAACACTGCACGTGGTTACAATGAACAACTCCTATCTGCGCTACACTCATCCCACTATATCATTGTTAATGAACATGAGTTAACTAACTTGGTGAAACATTTCCATCCTTCACCAGACAGGGAGCCATTGACGGCATTGAAAAATGTATCAAACTTTGAACCAAATCATGAATACTCAAATACTGTGAAGGGGTACATCAACCTCTTATCTAAATTTCGTACCTTATTAACTAAACCAGCATTGATCGTCACCTTGGGTGAAGCGGGTATACTTTACACTGCACCTGGACAATTCAACTACGCTTACGTACCGGCTGAAGATGTGGATGCTGATGAGATTGTGGATACCACAGGTGCAGGAGATACGTTCCTCGGTGCTCTTGCAGCGTGTCTCTATAGAGGTGAAACGATTGAATCAGCTTGTAAGTTTGGTGCAAAAGCTTCAGCTGAGACTATCAGAAAGAGGGGTGCTGCAGAGAGCATGCCAGAGTGGAGAAACGTTGAGAGGAGAGGCTGGTTGTTATAAATAAATAGATCAAGTACTTATAAAGCTAACTAATGGCTACCGAATAATGATAGAACCGAAAAAAACAGAGTTTGGAGTACTGAGTACTGAGTCTCTAGCTATAACTTCTCCACAATTGTGCGGCTGTGAACCCAGAAATTCCGCCACACGCGCACCGCGCCGCGCGCGCCGATCTCGTACAAATTTTCCAAAATCAATGTCGAGTCTCGAGGCCATTCATTCCAGCGGAGACGGACTCGCTCCGCCACGTTTCGTTATCAGTAAACTACAAAAACATGCCTCGAGCACCTATATCTGTAGAAAGGAACCTCTGCAAACCCCCGACAGAGTGCAACACATATTAGTTGAAGTTATCTCCGAAGACAAACACTACCATTATGTGTGAGACTACGGGAAAATTCCGTGAACTCGACTATTTTGAAGAGTACTTCTACTGTCGTACCGCATATGAATATTACACCAACTTTCGAGTGATGGCCGAATATAATATACCATTGACACCATCTCATGTACATTCTGCCCTATCGATGATGCTATCGAAATATAGTGCCTTAGTGACAGATATTCAACCATACCCTGATTGTCAACTAGGTAAAGCTTTAACCATTGTGGATTCTGTCAAAATTGATGATGTCGTTGAGTTCATAAACGATGATAAAATGTGTCTTGAGGGAATGTTGGAGATGTGTCACGATTTCGTTTTCAAATATGGAAAGAACAAACCAATGTGGAGGATGAAGATTTTCAATGAAAGGTACGCTCTAGTCGTTTTCGATCATGGCTTGTTCGATGGTACTTCTGGTAAAAACTTTCACGTTGAATTTGCCAAAGCTTTAGTTGCCACTAGCAACAGCGACAGAAACGGCGAAAGGGTGGACGTCAATTCAGTGATTTTTGATCAGAGTTTGGTCAAGCATCAGCTACAGCCTCCTCCTAGTAGCGTCATGCATCTCGATGGACCTTGGTATTGCACGCTTTATGCCATTTTGCTCTCAATTTCCCCAAAGTTTATTATCGATCTCCTAAAATATTGGTTTGATCTTAATCCATTTGCCAGATTGCTCAATTATCAACAGGCGAATTTTGGAGCATTGCAGATCAATAAGGGTGAGACGAGCACTTGCAGAATTATTGACATTCCAGCGCAGAAAATAACTGCATTGCTGAACGTATCGAGAACTCATGGCGTTAAACTGACATCCCTCATGCTAATTTTAGCACAACTCTCAATGGAACAGTTCATTGGCGCTTCGGGGAAAGATACTACCACCTCCATCCCAGTCAATGCAAGGTCATTCATCGACTCACACAAGGGGAAAACTCTCTCTAAGGATTTCAGCGACAATTTCGGACTTTATGTGAGCGGTCTGTCTCTTGAGCTACCATCAATACGCAGGCTTTGTCCAGATGGTAAACCAAACTGGGAAGTCATACAAACTATCCATTCATACATCCATAGAGAAGCTCCAAGGTCACTCCATGGTAACGGTCTTCTACAATACACGACACCCGCTGAATATGCTAAGGAAAGGTACAACGAAATGCTGAATCCAACTCTGGAAGTCTCTAACCTAGGTGCCATTCCAAGCACGGAACGCGGGGAAGTTATTGAAAAGGCATGGTTTGATCAACAACCTGAGACTTTCAGTGTTAACATGATCACAACTGCCAATGTCGGAACAGTTACGCTGCGGTGTGTTAATGAGGAATGGATTGATGCGTTCAAGGAAAGTTTAGAAATGAACATTGATGCAATCCTCAAGGCATCGTAGCGTCATAGCATGTGGTAGCTTAGCATTACTATTTTACGAATATGTAGCCAGCCTTACCAACAAAATATAGCACATTCAAGATTCAAGATACAAATTATACCTTCACAGTAGATGTAGAAGTGGCATGTAGTAGTACTGCAACTAAAACCGTGCACTTTACCTAGTGATGTGCGGCCCGTATCGGAATGATCCGTGTTATTTCGGGCTGATTATGGGGTCGCTTTGCGGAATGCGCGTGCTGAGGCCCGGGAAATTGTTGGCCCAGCGGAGTCGGCGAAACGCGTGAATAGCTGCCGGTGGATATAATTATAATGGGTTTCCGACGCGCTGTGTGTGCCCATAAACCAGGACCGGTGAAACCAGCTAATGACATGCACGATCGATGTGCTGATGTTTTGGCGAGCATTACTATACATTAGCTGTTGGATGTTGAGAAGATTCGACGTTGTGGAAGTCGTCGGTGGTGGTACCGTACATGGGAGAAATCTGTGCAGTGGACTCTTCAGTTGAGTTTTTTCATGGAATGGCGTATAGAGAATTTAAAGGGGTGAAGCCTATCTGAGAGAAGCTTTCCTTGTCGTACTAGTATTGGGCATGCATCTTATATACGTTATGTTAGTTCCTGCATTCGTAGCAGGTGCACAACTACTACAAGCACCCTCGTTCCGATCACCGCATCAGCGCCGAGTTGCACATGGCTGAACTCCGAGACCGCAGTGTTAATAATGGAGGCTCGTCATGGGGGGCATCTCATTCTTCAGCCGCGCGCAGTACATCATGAAAGTGTTCCGTTCTGTTCTGCTCTCAACTACATGCTCTGCACACTTTTCCACTATAGTGAACACAGCACTGTATTCTGTCTGTGGCACGGTCTGTGTTTTATTTTATGCCACCTGCTTCATTGGGGTTTGAATGAAAGCTTGAACTGGGGGTGCCGTTTCATCCCAATCAAGAAATACTAACAAACGGAGTGGAAGAGTAGATATCCTTACGCAGAATACAGGATGTAAAAACACAGTATAGATCATGAGTAATGTGAACAATTTCACAAAGTTACCATCCATATAGCTATTGCATAACCTATATCTCTTTACAACATCTCTTCTACTTTGTGTGCTCTGTCTTTGTTTTTATTCTTGTTCTTGCCTTCTAACTTGCAGTTCTCATATCATCTGTAGAGACTACTCAAGATGCATCCTGAAGATAAAGAGCTCCAGTGGATCAACAAGGATCTCGAATTTTTAAATGATTACGATTTTCAAAGTATTGACCTTACTGCCTTTCCTTTAAATCAGAATGATGGATCCATTTATGATAGCGGAGGTCGGTTTCTTGGTTATGCCGCTGAAACTGCTACCGGCACTTCCCATGGTATCACTACTCACACCACCGGAGTTGAGGTGCAATCTTTTGGCAATGAGCAAAGAACAAGAGCGGTCATTCCTGACAACGTTCAAGCGCATATCAGCTCTTACTATAGCATGGTGAGCTCTAGTGAGAGTTCTGCATTTACAGACTTTATGGAATTGGACTTGTCGACATCAAAGTCAAGTGATGTGAACGGTACGAACATTAACTTTGATCTTGAATTTGAGCCAAAGCCGCGTATTGATAATCCCTATAACAATTCACAGGCAGAACACAACATGAACCGTTACTCTGTTTCGGCAAACATTGAGCTCGATCTCACATCAAGCTTGCAAAATGGGGAGGTCAATCACAATGTTGATGTCCAGATGGTGTTCACAAATGCTGAAGAGCCTGTCACTCGTGCCCGTGGATCTTCAGTTACAAATGGTGGAATTGTCACAGAACAACCAGATATTTTCTCAATCACAATGACTACCATGGGACAAAATTCACTCCAGCAACAACTGCAAGCGTTGTTCAATACAACTACAGCTGCATCTTTCCATCCATTTCAAGAGCTTGCCAAGTTTATTCTATTCACCAAACTGCCAATGAGTGTCGGCTTCTTTGCGCATGAACCAACGGGCCCTGTTGATGTAACTTTTTCCAGTGAAAGCTTTATGTTTACGCTTACCTGTCCAGATCATTACAACCATGCATTATGGATCCATAATTTTGAGAGATTAAAGAGAGAGATGGGTAGTAGTTTTCCAACTGTCACATCTGCAAACTCAAAAAGAATAGCACAAGCTTTTGGATTGTTAGCTTTTGATTCAAGTTGCGAGATTATCGATGGTGTACCTGAAACGGGTAATTTGTTGAACTGTCACCATTTGCATGACGAACACCAAGTTTTGAACAACGACATCGTTCCAAACTACACTTATTTTGACATGAATTATGGCAATTTCACTACTAATCACATTAATGTATCCTCTACAACCGCGGAAGATTTCTCTGGGAAGCCAGATGTGATTGACTCAAATCCTGCTAACATCGACATCAATGTCAGTATTGGTAGCAATGTCAAGTCTGTTAACAATACCATTTCTGAGATGAAACCTGCAAAAATTGCAAAGTCTAACAAACCTACACCTAAGGGGAGTGTTCCACCCGTTCTCTACTCTCAGGCACATTACGATCGTGTTTCTCAATACACGATAAAATACTTCCAATATTGCACAGATTTGGGAATCCCACCACTGTCAATCCCCACCACTTTCCAGACAATTTCTCCTCCTAAAAATCCACATGAGGATACTTTGATTAGTTATAAAGGTTCTCATTATTATGTTTTACCACCCAAGGAATGGATGTTCCATTTTTTGAAATATGCAATTCCTAACAATGTGACAAATCCTGAGATTATATATGCTACATTTGGTAGTGTAAAAGATGGTGGAGAATGGCAATATTACCAGAATGTTTATGATCAAGTGCAATTCTCTGTAAGTCGTACCAGTTTACCATTCAGATATTTGAACATGCCTGGCAATTTCTATGAACCTGCAATTATTAGAGAGAGACGAGTTGATGGTGGTACGGATGATGAAAGTCATAGAAATGAAAGAGCTTTGAGGTATACTAAAGGTAAGGGTAAGGATGATAAATCATATATTATTGAAGCGATGTGTCCATATTGCAGTTTGATTAATGTCGAAGATGTAAACCCCACTGATAAATACTTTTTCAGCAGAAATAATTCAGAATATCTTCATCACGTTAGCAAACATCATGGGGTTTTCTCAGATGGTACGGAACATCCATTGCCAACAGTAGTGAAGAATTATAAGACTGGTAAATTGAGTGCATATTGCAATGAATGTGACGTGTTGGTTAAAATCAAAGATTTCAATACAAGAACGGGGAAACCATTTGATGAATTCCTATCTTATTTCAGACACGTTATTGATCATCCTGGTCATTCAAAGAATGATGGAGGAGTTCCAAGAAAGGAGAAAAAAGCACGTATTGTTGCCGCAACTGAGAAGACGGATATGCTGTACGAGTTTGATAGTGACGTTTCATGTTAACGGTAATTCATTCATTTTAATCATTTACTTATTCAATCACTTAAACGTTTGTAACATTTGTATCATTTTATACCTTATACCCAAGTATTTTGCACTCTACCGTTAGGAAAAAGTCCGAGGTCCAAAAATATTGGTGTCCTATAGTTTCCTTTGGGGTTTGGTGAAGAATAAAATTCTGGAAAGTTAAATACAATGCAACATATTCTTGAGATATGATTTTAGAGCGTACAACCTCAAAAAAAAGGAAGTGGGTTCGTAAGAACGATAAAAGTGCTTCTACTACACAATCGGTGCTAAACAAACCGTTATATTTTCGTAGTACGGGGTTTGGTAGCATGCCATCGCGAATAAAACTCGCGTAAACGTTGTTTTTGAATTTGCGTGGTGAGCTCGCGACACGCGTTTCGTTGTGGCTATGATTTAAATTCAACGTTTCAGTATCTACTAATGAACTATGTGCCTTAAAGCTAGGGAATGAACTCAAATAGCGGGGCTCGTTTGATTGAGACACTTTTAGAGTGATTTGGGAGGTATTTTTGTGATAATGTTATAGTAATTAGATAGGAAAGCGGGGGAACAATTTGAGTAATAGTATATATTTATAGCTTGATGCAGCTCATCGTTATGAAATTTTTTTTCTAATGAATAATAATTAGTCTATAAAATAAAACAAAATAAAGATACAAGGTATGACAAACAAATCACGAAGTTTGAGTTTACGGATTACAATTAATGTTTAAAATGGTTGAAATCGAGCGATTCAGGTAAGCACAACCCTAGTGATGCGACAGAGGGCAGAGCACCATCTGATAATGGTTTAGAATTAGCAGTGACATTAGCGTTTTGCACATTAACGTAACTCGATACGGGTGACATACCCACAGTTGGAGATTCTGCAGGGCTATGTAGAGGTGTTGCAGCAAGGCTGTTTGCCATACTTCCCGAGCTTGGCATGGAGTTTCCTGGGGTAAATATTAGAGATAATGGTGCAGGCGCATTGGGTAGTTGAAATCGTACCTGTGAACCAAATGAGGAGCTATGTTTCAATGAGGGTTGTGTAGTGGTTGGAATGGACATGTTCAATGCAGATAGCGAGGGAAGCGATACTGGTGGAGGAAGTTTTGTCATGGAAGAGATTCTCTCTATGGATGGAAGTATCGAATGTTGTGTTGGTGAGGTGGATAGAGATACGGGTTGAGAATGATCAAAATACTGTTCAAGGCTCGGAAGAGATTTCACGTATTGGATGTTTGAGCTTGAAGTGAGTTGAGAGGGTATCGTCGTCGATGATGGTTTGGATGATATGAGTGAAAATGCTGCCTGTGCTTGCATTCCGGGAGTACCAAATGTGGAATTTGAGACATATGTTGAAGTGGGAGGTGATGCAATGTTGCCATCGGTGGTGAAGATCGGTCGAGACCTTTCTACTGTGTTGATATGTTCAAGTTCTTTGGATGCGGCGCTTGCCAAGAGGTTCATGAATCCATTACTGTTGATGTTGCTGCTGCTACTGCTGTTGTTGTTTCCAAAAGTTACTGCTGAAGGGGGTAGTGAAGCTGTGTTCTCGATCTCTTCGCCCAGTTTCTGTAGTTTTGGAGATTGCCTAATTGAAGAGGAGGACGATGCAAAGACTGTCCTCTTTTTGGCAAGTTTTGTAGCAGAGCTGGATTTTTTGAGAACTCCACCGGCGTCATTATTTTTAGATGCGAGACCGATCAAGTTTGAGGTTGATTTTGAATGGTTGGCACGATGTGCCTGTGCTTGTGCTTGAGCTTGTGCCTGTGCATGTGCATGTGCTGCCTTATTGGCCTTTGATAGTGGGTTTGAATGGATACGGGAATGTCTAGTAAGTTCATCCGATCTAGAGAAACGTTTGAAACAGCCGGGATAGTTACACTGATGCGGTTTCTCTCCAGTGTGTGTACGGATGTGCCTCGTTTGATGTTCAAGTCTGGAGAAGGCTTTGTCACAGAGGGGGCATTTGTATGGGCGGGGCGCTGGCGTGTTCGAGTTTGAGCTCGCACTTGCACTCGCTGTGGCAGATGCAGCGGCTGTATCTGACATTTCTGTGTGTGCTGTGTGCTGTGTGCTGTGTGCTGTGCTGTGTGCTTTTGTTGCCGTTGTTTGCTCTGCACTGCACTGCTCTGCTCCTGTGTGGGGTTAAGTTAACCTGACGTTATTTGAGGGCAGCCAAAAGCCAAAAGCGCAAAGCCATAATAATCAAAAGAAATCAGAAATCCGGGGAAGCCAGAGCCGCTCGCTGTCCGGCTGGAACTTGGAGAAGACACCCGTGCACCGCCTTCCCCCGTAATTGGAAACGGCCGCGAGCCGTCCGTGACTCTTAATGCGAATTCTGATTTTCACTTTTCACGTGCATGAGCCGCCTCCGTCACCGGTCGATGTTGGTGGCAGTTCGGGCTTCGGGCTCAGCGATTTACTTTACTTTCCAGTGGAGGGCGAGCGAGAGCGAGAATTGACGGTATGCATGAGAACGTATAAAAAGCACGGGGCACCCCACCCAACACAACCCAACGGCAAAGGCAACTTCGGGCTCAGCGGAAACTCTTGATACGTTTCAGGCAAGCAAGCAAGCAAGCAAGCAAGCAAGCAAAATGACCGACACTACCAAAGCAGTCAACACCATTAGAGTCCTCGCAGCAGACGTCGTTGCAAAGGCCAACTCTGGTCACCCGGGTGCCCCAATGGGTATGGCTCCAGCAGCGCACGTTCTCTTCTCTCAACTTAAGACAAATCCAAAGAACATCTCTTGGATTAACAGAGATAGATTTGTCCTGTCCAATGGTCACGCTGTTGCACTGATTTACATCATGCTGCATCTCTACGGTTATCCACTGACTATTGAAGATTTGAAACAATTTAGACAATTGGATAGTAAAACTCCAGGTCACCCTGAATCTGAAACTCCTGGTATCGATGTCACAACAGGTCCTTTAGGTCAAGGTATCTCCAATGCAGTTGGTATGGCAATTGCACAAGCAAATTTTGCTGCAACTTACAATAAACCAAATTATACTATCTCCGATAACTACACTTATTCCTTCTTTGGTGATGGTTGTATGATGGAAGGTGTTGCATCTGAGGCATGCTCTCTTGCTGGTCATTTACAATTGGGTAACTTGATTGCATTCTACGATGACAATAAGATCTCCATTGATGGTGCAACCAATCTGGCCTTCACTGAAGATGTCACTAAGAGACTCGAAGCTTATGGATGGGAAATCTTGCACATTGAAAATGCAGATTCTGATTACGATGCTATCGCTAAGGCTATTGAACAAGCAAAGAAGTCTAAGAACAAGCCAACTTGTATTAAGCTCACCACCACCATTGGTTATGGTTCCCTCAATGAGGGTACCTCCGGTGTTCACGGTTCCCCATTGAAGGCAGATGATATTGCTCAATTGAAGAAGAAGTGGGGTTTCGACCCTGAGAAGAGTTTCGACGTTTCTCAAGACGTTTATGACTACTGGAAGGGCGTTGCAGCAAAGGGTGAAGAGGCAAATAAGGAATGGGATACCCTGTTTGCAGCATACGCTAGCGAATACCCTGAAGAAGCAGCAGAAATTAACAGAAGACTCTCTGACAAATTGCCAGAAAACTGGGAAAAGGCTCTTCCTGTTTACACCCCACAAGATAAGGCTCTCGCATCTAGAAAGATGTCCGAAATCGTTCTCGGCAAATTGGAACAAGCTGTACCAGAAATCATTGGTGGTTCTGCAGATTTGACTCCTTCTAACTTGACTAGATGGTCCGACGCAACTGATTTCCAACCTCCTTCCCTCGGCTTTGGTGATTATTCCGGTAGATACATCAGATACGGTGTCCGTGAACACGGTATGGGTGCCATCATGAACGGTATCGCTGCATTTGGTGCTAACTATAAGGCTTATGGTGGTACTTTCCTCAATTTCGTCTCTTATGCTGCAGGTGCAGTGAGACTTTCCGCTCTATCTGGCCACCCTGTCATTTGGGTTGCTACTCACGACTCCATTGGTCTTGGTGAAGATGGTCCAACCCATCAACCAATTGAGACTTTGGCACATTTCAGAGCAATTCCAAACTTGATGGTTTGGAGACCTGCTGATGGTAATGAAGTTTCCGCAGCTTATAAAGCAGCAATCGAATCTACTGCTACCCCATCCATCATTGCTCTCACCAGACAAAACCTCCCACAACTCGAGGGCTCCTCCATTGAGAATGCACTTAAGGGTGGTTACGTTCTTCAAGATGCGGCAGATGCAAAGCTCATTCTCGTTGGTACCGGTTCCGAAGTTTCTCTTGCAGTTGACTCTGCAAAGAAACTCGCTGAAGCAGGTATCCCAACTAAGGTTGTCTCCCTTCCAGACTTCTACACCTTCGACAGACAATCTTTCGAATACAAGAAGAGCGTCTTCCCAGATGGCATTCCAGCCATCTCCATCGAAGTTATGACCTCTTACGGCTGGGACAGATACGCACACGCTCACATTGCCCTCAACAGATTTGGTGCTTCCGCTCCTGCTGACAAGCTATACAAGAAGTTTGGCTTCACCGTTGAAGACGTTGTCGCAAAGGGTAAGAAGGCTATCGAATACTACAGCGGTAAGGACGTGTACTCTAGACTTGACGAGCCATTCTAAGCAAAGCAAAGCGAAGCGAAGCAAGGCTATGTTGTGATCTGCTATGCTACTCTATTCCACATACTCTGATTTATAAGCTGGCGTCAGCCGTCTGACCAGGCCCTGGTGCCCTGGTGCCCATGTACGCTATTTACGATTTACTAATATGCATTTTGCTAACTCGTCACCGTTACCACCTGCGTGTAACTTGTAACTTGTAAAAATAATTCGACGTTCCCAGTTCCCAGTTCCCAGTTCTCTGTAAACATGTGGGTTCGCGGTTGGCGGTTGGCGGTTGGCGCTTTTCGCTTTTTCAATTAGACAATCTCTTGAACTTGAACTTTCCAATTCAACTTGACCACTTTGTATTTCGTCGTTTGACTGTACTGGCTGTATTGAATCCATCGACGTTCGTAATCCACGATTCCCAAAGGTAAAGGAGCACACACTACCCACCCACCTCATCTCTAACCAGAAAATGTCACATAACAAGTCTCAAACGGCAACGGCCCGCAACAAGGCCCGTCTCATGCAACTGTTGCAAGATCCAGCAAACAAACATTGCGCAGATTGTAAAACATCGAGAAATCCACGTTGGGCATCTTGGAATTTAGGTCTCTTCATCTGTATTAGATGTAGTGGTATCCATCGTTCTTTAGGTACTCATATCACACGTGTCAAATCTGTCGATTTAGATTCTTGGACTGATGAACAAACTGATTCAATGTGTCAATGGGGGAATAGGAAAGGTAATTCATATTGGGAAGCTAAATTAAAACCTCGTAATCAACAAGAAGTGGAATTGGGTGGTTATATACCTATGGATGGTAAAGTGGAGAGTTTTGTTCGTACTAAATACGAATTGGGTAAATGGAAAGATGAAGGTCAGAGAGACCCGGCAAGATACGTCAATGTCAATGTCAATGCTAATGCTAATGTGAAACCTGCGTCAACGCAAGCATCGACACCTTCATCCACTTCTAAAGCTACTGATTCCTTAGATTCTCTGCTTGATTTTGGCCCACCTAAGAGCACTCCAGTGGTGCTCTCATCTTCCACATCATCACTCCCAGATCGTTCAGCAGCTGTTAATAGACGTACCAACCCAACCATCACGCTGCTAGAACAACACTCAGGTCCATCTGTGCTTCAAAAGCAACAACCACAACAACAGCAGCCATCACAGCAACAACCACAATCTCAGCGCAATAACAGACCGGACTTGAAGAAGAGTATCCTCAGTCTCTACTCAACACCATCTCCATCTGCATCGTATAGCAATATCTCGTCATCTGCATCCATTAATCACTCGGGATCTAGCAATAGTACTACAACATCTACATTCACCACTTTACAAGCACAATCACAATCACAATCACAATCCAATAACAGTGCCACGGCTATCACTAACGCTACCGGTGGCAATGGTATATGGTCATCCACCACCCCATCCACCACGCAGACTAGAAACTACGTTGGTGAAGATCCCTTCAAGAACGTTTGGAGTTAGCTTCTTATTTTTTTTTAATGTCTAAATAAAATAATACACACGTCATTAATAACCGACCCTATCTCTAAGTTCAATGATCTTAGCCATGATCTCATCAACGGTTCTGTCCATACACTTTGCCACTTTCCTCTGTGTGATACCATCTAATTTGTGAAACATTTCAATTAAATCTCCATCGATACAATTCGTTTTGGGCACATAATAACTTCTAAACTTGAGAATATCTCTATCAATGACAACGTTATCATTCTTCTCATCAATTTGAGAATCAATCCCATCGAGCTCGCCAATCTTCATCCCTTGCATCACGCGAATCATCAACTTCTCCATTTCCCTAAAGAAATTCACTTCTTTAATACTCTTCATTGCCGTCAATGCACCAATAGTACCATTGATGCCACCATAAATAATAACCTCCTCACTAGCAATACCAATTTTTCTCCTATTCAAACTAGTAATCACATCACCCACATAGAAACTCATTAACAACTCAAATTTCTCATCAATCTGTGCCACTTTGGCAATGCCCAATCTATCATTCATGAGTTTACTCATTTGCTTCCCCTTGACAATCTCCAAATCCACCGTCGGAGTGCGCAATACACTCAAGCTTCCAAATTTGTCACCGACAAAAATGGTATCCTTATCAAGTACCAAACTTCTGCTTACATGCCTATCAACCATATCATCAACCAATGGAGCAAATATGTTCGCTGTAGTATCATACACCAACATACGAACACTGGATTTGATGTCACTGATAAACATCCTCATACCAGAACTCTGAATATCTACAATCTCCCTCACTCCAAGGCCACTTAACCTAATACCTGCCTTCCTCAACATTTGTAGCTTACCAAGTTGATAGATACCCAATTCATTACCGAATCCAAATGCAACGTATCCTTGAAATGCATGGATTGCCAAAACGGGTACGGGGAATTCTTGTTGGTAAATGTATTGCAAACTACCATCTTCTTCAACACGGTAAACGCGCACAAAACAACTCTCATAACGTTTATCGATTGTACCTGCTTCAATATCGAATTTCTTAATAGTACTCACAAAGAGAAAGTCCGCAACCCTACCATTGTGTTCGAGCTTGGCTGTACCGACTCTGAATGCCATCACATCATTGAGTAGTTCAATGGTTTGCCCAATGGCTGCATTCTCAATGGAGTAAACATGGATGCAAGATGCGAATCCGTTGGATTTCCGTGCATACCCTACACGTTTTACCCTCTCAACTTCCTTAGCCAGAATCTCATCTTCATCTTCAGCAGTACCATATGTGACAATCTCATCAGAATTCCCCCCCTCATCGGTAGCAGTCTTTCCATACACTGTCGCAATATCTGAATCCGAGCAGACTATGTAACTCATTTTATACTTCTCTTCTAAATCATCACACATTGCACGTGGTGTATACCTCAAATTAACAGACTCTATATTGGAGAGATTTCGTAATTTGTTAAGTACCACCGATTGACAATCCGCATTAAGTTTACTTGAATCAACTGCATTGAATACAGGTACTGAGGCAATGGTTAGCTTTTCAGCATGTGTTAAAATCATACCTTGTGGAACATCTGCAGAATGAAGTGGAACTAGGCATCCGTAAGATTTTGCAAGTGCAACGTCGTCATTGGCATCCTCATCATCATCATCATCATCACCCCCATCGGCATCAATTTCAACAAATTTTTCAGGAATTGGCAATGGAACGAGTTTGATATTACCATTTGACTCAGGTACCACGAAATACGAAGTTAGGGCGTTAATGACCGCTAGCGTTGTATATTCTCCCGTCTTGTTCGTAACTTGGATAGTAGCTATCTTGAGTGGAGATGGTGCTATATATTTCATCTTGACCGCATCAAGTTTCCCCTCTTGAGTGAGGACATAACGTACATATACACCATTTTGAAGTCCCACATGAACGTAGGTGGTAATTGTGTCAGCGCCTTTGAGTTTTAAGTCATCAACATCCTCAAGTTCTGTGGCATATGAACTTTCCTTGAAATTGGTTATGGCCACAGAGGAAGCCACAGCATATAGATTCGTTGTGAAAGTTGGAACAAGTGGTGATTTCGGGTCTGTTGATAATACATGTATCGTTGCATCTCTGCAAGTTACAACCAGATAAGGAGCGGCAATCCGTCCTGCTGGAATCTCCATAAATGAAATGTCAATGATGGAAGAGTTGAAAGCTTTCGGTGATGGGTGTTCAACAAGTGTATTGGTATCATTTGAAAGCTCAAGATATACAACATCACCATTAGTGAGTGCGAGTGCCACTTGGGTGTTAGTGCATGATGATGATAGCACTTCAATCCCTGGGGTGGATTCCAGTCAAAACTCTTTAATGGTTCGTCTTCTTCAGAGTAGAAAATTTGTTTTAAACCAGTAGCGTGAATTTGAACGATGGAACTATCACCGATTTGATAAACGTTTAACGTTGTCACTGTGTCTATGAAACCTGAATTTTCAGCTTCTTCAACTTCTTCACCAATCTTCAAGATGATGGAACCGTCAAAAAATGAAAGAATTATGAACTTATCGTACTGGTCAGTCTTGTGAATCTTGCAGGTAAAGGCATTCAAGATTTTGGAAGGTAAATCTTGTGTGACTATTTCAGATAGTTCAATATATTTGTGCAGAATCTTGAGTGCAGATCTTGAGTTTGTGCCCGTAGCGGTGTATAATTCTGGCATAGCCGTCAAGAAATCACCCCTAGAAAGTTTCATATCCATCATTGGGCTCAACATGGACTGCTCACATACCATTTTGATATTATCAAGATCTTTCACTTCAAATTCAATCTCATTTAGCTCTTCCTCGAGAGCTGCCTTTCCATCAGGGTAATCTTGAGAGTTCCATTCCTTTTGATCTTCATTATTTCCTAATTTCTCAAACTGATACAAGTTACGGTCTCCATGTTCACTATCTGCAAAGAGATGACCAGATCTGAGAATGAGAAGAGATGTGGCAGCAGGAATGGTGTCAAAATAACGCACTCTTAACGATGTGACTAGCCCAGGACCGACATGTTCACTCACTGTATCATATAAAGTTTCTTGCGAAGTTTTGAACTCCAAATTTACCTTGAAGATATCTCCAAATTGATTCTGAAGGAGTATGAAAAAACCAGTCTTCATTCTATGCACGACACTGGCAATGATGATCGATTTGGTATCACCATTATTTTTTCTCATTGGCAATGGAACGTAGTGATTGGGCCTGAATGGACACATGTACTGAATGACACCCTCTGCACAAAGGAGGATTCCACTCGGTCCATCCAAACCACCCGGAACTGCAACAATATGATTCGACGAGTAATCCACCTTCTGACTATCTAATAGCATGATGTTATTCAAGCCCATATCGAATTCGTAGTAGTTCAATGATTTAATACCCTTAGCAGATTCATCGTTATAATCTGCTTCTATAGCTGCAAAGATGGGGTTTTCATAACCTACATCCATTGACTTCAGCTCGTATGTTATTATGCCATTCCTATTACCCTCTATAGGGGACGAAAGAGAAAAACGGTTAGGGAAGTTTGGATCATTGACAATGGTGTAGACAACTTTGCTCCTTTCTAGCGCAGAGACCATTAGTGCACGACCCTTTGGATCTGAGCAAATATAAGCACTTGGCGATAATCGTCTCAAACCAGTTTTACTATTGATTTCGTTGGAAACTGGTGTGAATTTGCATCTGAACGGATCAAACTGGAAAATTGACAGAGATCCACTATCGGAAGTCACGACAATGTAATCTTTCGCTGACTTTAATATTCCAAATGACGATAGAGACTGTATATTTGCAAACATCTGTTGTGAATGGATGCATACAAGTTCATTGTTGGACTTGTTGAATTGCCAAAGTTCAATAGAAGTTTGTGTGGCAATGACGATCTCTTGTGATTTCTTGTTTCCTGAAAAGTTACCCAAAATGGATCCAATGGAACCATTCGGCGACCTCAGTGTAAGATGATACAGAGAGAATCTCGGATTGATGTCTGTCATCCGTTGAGCTCTAGTTTCTTGTTGCTTACAGCCGTACCACCTCTCAGCTGGAGAAAAGATATGTACATACCAAGGTGGCAGCAGCGGAGATGCCAATCAAAACTGAAAAAAACATGTTCTCTCTCGCCTCGCTCTCATACTGATACTGAACTAACGCCAATCAATGTTTACTTTTATGAGGTTGTAGTGTTTCAGCTGGGACTTCAAAGCTGCAGCTCTCTTAGCAGACACTTGAGAACACCAGTGCAAAGACATGCTGCCTGTAACAAACGCAGTAACAACCCATGCACTTCTGTAAAACGCACCCAAGTGACGAGTCCCCTCTGTAGTAGACGCGGTGCGAAATGTGTTTGTTTTCCAGTTTTGGCGAGCGAACTTTTAGTTGTTCCTCTGTTTACTCAAAACTCAAAGCGCCACTTCGGAGCCGCCAGAAGGCCGACACAGCACCAGCAGCATCTGCAGCATCAGGACACAGGCAGCACCACTGCGACACAGAGACATGGCAAAGACGGCTGTGGTGGCAAAGCGCACGCAGAAACTTGCGAAAGGCTCCAAACAAACACCGGTAACACTTCGGAAAGAAAGTCAATCAACTAAAATCGATGCAATGGAGATTGATGAGCCTATTGAAGAGATATTCGAAGAGGAAGAAGAGGGAAACAACGATGGAGAAGACGACGACGAAATGAGAGATACGGATGATGAAGATGAAGAGGAGGAGGATGATGAGGACGACGATGAAGAAGAAGAAGAAGAAGAAGACGAAGAAAACGACAACGTCGACCGTGATGCGAATGTACTGGAAATAGATATCGAAAAGGACGAGAATCAAGCAGTATCAGGTGACGAAGACGAGGAAGAAGACATTGATGCTGCCATTCAGAAGGCAGATGCTAAGAAAAATAAAAAGGAAACCATGAAACAACGTCGTCAGTATCTCAGCTTGATCGGGGAGCTCAACACTGTAGAGGAAATACAATCAGCAATGAGAAAGGCGTTTCACGAGTCTCAAACGACCGTTGCAGCACATAAGCGTCAACTTGTCATTTTGAAAGCAGTCATGCACAGAGCTATCTCAATGAAGGTGATGGACGATTTCACATCCTTTTTCTGTCTCATGCTCAACAAAGTTTTACCAATCAAGAAGAATCTCAAATGCGGTGATAAAGTTGTCAAATTTGTGTCTTCTTTCTTTGAAATGATGAACCCAGCCAACGAATACTTGAGCTCAGGCGAAAAGGAAAACGAATCTAACGAAACTGTACGCAACATGAGCTCAAGTGCATTGGAGGAGATATTCAATACCTTCATGGAACGCGTCATTAAATATTTGATGAAGGGTCTGGTTGCGACTAACACTACTGTCAGATACAGAATTTGTCAATTGCTATCGTACATTATTAGTAATTGTGGCGGAGTGGACGAAGATCTGTATAAGGCACTCTCAGACGAGCTCACAGCGAGAATATACGACAAGGATGCACCGGTTCGTATGAAGGCTATCTCTGCCCTAGCATGCTTTCAAAATGATGACGGTGAATCACTATCGTTAGCAGGTAAGAAGATACGATTCGTCATGCAAAACGATCCCAGAGCAGAGGTGAGAAGATCTTGCCTGAAACACATTGAGAAAAACAGATTCACTGAACCGTACATCGTGGAGAGAGCTCGTGATGTCGATAGCGTCAACAGAAGATTATTATTCTCCAAGATATTGCCTACATATAGGAGATGCACAGATCTGAGTCCCGAGAGTAGAAAGAAGCTTCTCTCTTGGGGTCTAAGAGATAGGGATGAATCTGTGCGTAAGGCAGCGGCAAATTGGTTGACAAATACCTGGATGCACGATTTCAATAACAACATTCATACCTTGATGCTTGAATTGGATGTCACAGAGAATGAAATCTCAGATACTGCTGTCAGAACACTCTTGGATAAGAGACCGAGTATAGTAACGGACATGAAACTCGATGAATTATTCCTCGATGGTTTAACACCCCAGTCCACATTGTTAATGAGGATAATCTTTGAATACTGCCAGGATAATGACATGTCCAACATTATTGAAGATCAGTTCCCCGAAGCTGCGGCATTTGCATCACTTTTAGAGAAATACCTTCGTATGAGGGATGAGAACTTGGCGAAAATTAGTATGTTGAATGAACAATTGAGGGAACATCCAGAATTGGCGGAAGAACATGACATCATTGATCCAGATGATCATAACTATATTATTATGCAATTACTGAAAATAGCCGTCGACTATGATTACAGTGATGAGTATGGTAGAAATAAAATGTACACTATTCTAAGACGAGCATTGAGTAACAATACAATCACTGAACCAATTCTCCCAATATTAATGGAATGTTTGAGGAAACTTGCAACCAACGAAAGAGATTTCTGTCAGATGACTGTGGAAATTATCAACGATATGAGAGACTCCGAATATGACCGAGTGATGGAGGCGAGACATGAAGAGGAAGCTAGAAAGAAGGCAGAACTTGAAGTTTCAGTGGGAAGCAAAAAGAACAGAAATACGCGATCCAGTGGGAAGCCCGATAAGGATGAAGAACTTGAAGAGTTGAATGAGAGAGTGAAAAGAATTTTGGCAGATGACGGTGAAGATTCTCAATCCGATGAAGATGAGTACCACTCTGCAGTGGGTGATATGTCCAGACAGTCAATGATTGAAGCTAACAAGTCCAGACAGGAAGAACTTGATCAAGTGTCCCAACTGTCACCATCTGTATTGACAGATTGTTTGACAATCACCAAATGTATGCTTCAGTTAGTTTTTGCTCCATTGAGGGAGAATATGATGTTGATATCATTGCTGGAGAATTTCATCGTTCCATGCGTCAACCAAAGATCAGAGGTAGAGGTTCGAGAGCTTGCTCTAATATGTCATGGATTGTGCGGTCTTTTAGATAAGGAGACTGCAGTAGCTACGATGGTCATTGCGGGTATTTTTGTTACCCGAAGTGACTATGAATCATTCGTTGTTACTGGGTTGAAGGTGATTGGTGATCTTCTCACAATTCATGGATTGTCTATTTTGCAGAGTGAGAATCAACGAAGTATTGATACAATGGCTGTGGCTAAAGTGTTCTATCGTACGTTGAAGGACGAGAACAAACCTGAAGCACAATCTGTTGTCGCAGTGACATTATTCAAACTTTTCCTTTGTGGTGTGATCAATGACGAAGAGTTGTTTGAGACCACGTTATTAACCTATTTCAATCCAAAGGTTAACAGAAATCCACCATTGAAGCAGTGCTTAACCTTCTGCATTCCTACCTACGCATTCTCCAAAAAGAGTCACCAAGAATTGATAGCAAGCGTTGCCTATGATACAATTAAGAGACTATTTAAAGATTGGGATTCGATTTCACAGTATAATCGAGAACTAGAGCTCAGAAAGCCCATTACTGCAAGTCAGATCATTGAGAGTTTCCTATATTGGACAGATCCATATAATCTAGCCATGGCTGAGGATGAAGATAGTGAGTGTAGTTCTGTTCATCTCGAATTTGGAATTCAGTTGATGAGGTTGATGAAGAGGTACGATTATCATAATAAGATGCACAGGGTTTTATACAAGCCTGTCATACGGGCGCTCGCCAAATTGACATTTACATCTAAGGCTGATATAGAGAAGTTGAGAGAGTTTAGAGATTGCTTTGATGATGGTGAGCTATGCCAGGGCGATTTAAATGAAGTGTTGAATAGTGATTCTACATGCAAGAATAGCTTCTTGAGAGCACACACGTATATTCAGGAGTGTCTGAAGGAAGCCGAAGAGAGAGAAGCGACAGCAGCCATTAGCACTGAAACTGCTGAAGCTGCAGCCAATGCCGAAGCTGATGCCGACGTTGCCGTTGCTAATAAGGAAGAAGCGAGTGACGTATCACCAGAACGGCCGGATTTTACAGATCCTACAACGGTTATGAAGCCAAACGAAGACAATGGCAGTGACGATGATGATGAGGACTATGAAGCCGTTGAATTTCCGGCACTAAATAATATTGAAGCACAGTCCAGTATGATAGTCGCTTCTGAAGCAGAGGAGGAGGATAGCGCCAGCGTCGAGCATCTGCCAGTTGAAGAGAATGTTAGCGATGTATCGATAGATGTGGTTGGTGAAACTACGCTTGGAGAAGTTGCAGTGAAGCCAGAGGCAATTGCCATTGCAACGGCTTCCGCAACTGCATCAGCTGCTGCATCTCCAGGATCGCGTGAGAGTCCGATGACCGTTAGTATCAAGAGAGAGAAACTACGTTCCCTCTCACCAAACCCTGCTACCAGTGGCAATCCGGCAAAGCCAAAGTCGAGTGGCTTTAGTGGCACGGCAATAGCGCCAAGGAAAGAATACGAGTCGAGGCTGAAGACGAAACTGAAAGCCAAAGCCAAAGCCAAAGCGAAAGGGAAATCAAAGGCGATAAGCTCCCGGTCCGGAGCTGGATCCATATCACCCCCTGTTATAAACACAGAACGGGGTACTTCATCCCGCGTGGGTAAACCTAGCTTAAAGGCGATGTCCAAGAGTAAGGCTAAAACCAAGACCAAGAAATCACTTTCGGTGAGCCGGCAGGCACCTACGCCCCAGGTACCCGATGTGATATCACTTGATTCAGAGTAGCCAAGCTATACCTGAGACCTGCAAGACCCACGACCCACGACCCACGACCTGACCGCCCCATGTACAGAACCATACGTGTAGAGCTCTTTAAGTTATATTAAATTGGCGGTAGAGAACGACCCGTAATTGCGTGCTCGGTGTTTAGAGTTTTGTTAATTTGGGCGCTAAAAAAAAAAAAAAAACTTGTCAAATGACTGTTAAAATTTTAAATTGCGATTCAATGAATGGCGATGACCAGCAATTGCTGATTGTTTAAATACAGCACCCTGCACCCGGGTGCCATCAAGGGTTGCTCTGGTCGATTGTTCTGTTGGCTCTTATCGTTTTCCTCTCTCTTCACACAACAACACGCAACACACAACGCTATAATGGGGCTCTCCTTTCAAGCGTCTAACGCAATTACATACCTTTCTTATGGTTTCATGCTCGTCTCTGGTGTGGGTTTGGCCTTGTACCAGATGAGAAAGACCAAGAGTAAGGAGTTCTTGTCCAGCAACGGTTCCAGTACCGGGCTCCCATTGTCTCTCAACTTTATCGCGTCAGGTTAGTATATTACATCGATTTCTTTAATTGAACCATCAAAGTGTTAAGGAATATGTTCAACTTTCTTTTTCATCAACAAATGATCATTCAAAAAACAATGTGCTATTATCTCAATTTACTAACCCCCTATTGTTTGCCAGTCCGACACATTTATATCTTTCTAACATCCTATGTTTTTAACAATATGGATAGACGGGTGCCTAGCGCTGAGATCATACCGTTTAACTCGATCAAGTTAATACTTGCGGGAGGATTATTATATTGTTGAAAAAGTTTGAATTTTTCTTTTCAAAGTGGTTGTGCCGTCACTTGTCCTATATCTGTGTTCCATCAAAAATAGTTATAGGACTGTGGCTGTCTCCATTTTTCTCTTTTATGTTTTATCAGGGGGCCGATTGTGCCCATGGTGCTATGAGATGTTGCAGTGTTTGATGCCACTGGTAATGGTAACGTAAATACTATCAATTGTTTTGAAGTGCTTTTACCTCTGAATTCTATATACTGTCATCATGAAATTGTGCCGTGTCATAACCGGTCCTTACCAAATGAACTCAATACTAACATTATTCTCCTCATGTGGTTTTTCTATTATTTTGTTTCTTACAGCTATGGGTTGTGGTATTCTCACTACTTACACTCAAATTGCCAACATTGCAGGTATTCAAGGTTTATTGGTCTACGTCTTGGCCGGTGCAGTTCCTATTGTTATGTTCTCATTCTTGGGACCTCTGATTAGAAGAAGATGTCCTGAGGGTTTCGTTTTAACTGAATGGTGTTACCAAAGATACGGTCCAATCATGGCATTATGCTTGTCTGCTGCAACTGTTTTAACCCTTTACTTGTTCATGGTTTCTGAATTGACTGCTCTTGGTAGTGCTATCAGTGCCTTGACTGGTTTGGACCCAACTCCATGTATCGTTGTTGAAGCCATCGTGACTACTATCTACACTTCCATGGGTGGATTTGCCGTTTCCTTCGTTACTGATACTTTCCAAGCAATCTTTGTCTTAGTTGTCATTGTCATTGGTATCATTGGTTATGCCACTGAGATTAACATTGATCTTGAAATTAAGCATGAAACTTACCATCAATTGATGGGTTCTAACAAGTTAGGTTGGATGGTTTTCTACATTTTGAACGTTGCTATTTTAACCAATGATATGTTTATGTCCGGTTTTTGGTTACGTACTTTTGCTGCGAAGACCGACAAGGACTTGTACGTTGCTACTAGTATTGCTGCAGTAGTTGTTGCCATCATCTCCACTTTGGTTGGTCTCCCTGGTATTATTGCTGTTTGGACTGGTGACATGGGCATTGGTGACGATATGGGTTACAATGCATTTTTCATTCTTTGTGGTAAGATGGACAAATGGATCATCGGTGTCATTCTTATCTTCTCCATTTTCTTGTCAACATGTACATTTGACTCTTTGCAATCAGCAACCACTTCATCCATTTCAAATGATTTGTTCAGAAACAAATTCCCAATCATCTATTCTAGAGTATTGGTTATTCTCATCATGATTCCAGCATTAGTTGTTGCCATTAAGGCTTCTGCAAACGTTTTGCAAATTTACTTCATTGCAGATTTGTTGTCAAGTGCCATTGTTCCAGTCATGTTCCTCGGTCTTTCAAAACATTTCTTCTTCCTCCGTGGTTTGGATGTCATTGTCGGTGCATTGGGTTCATTGCTTGCCATCTTTGTCTTTGGTTGTATCTACTACGGTACTGCTAAGGAGGGTGGTTATTTACTATTAATCTGGAATGGTGTTTACGACCCTAACGACTGGGGTGCTTTCGGTGCCTTTGTCATTGCTCCCGTTGGTGGTATCATTTTCGGTTTGATGTGCGCAGCAGCTAGAATCTCCATCATCTATCTCTACTGTAAACGTACAGGTAAGGAATTCCATGCACTTGATATGCCAACATCTTTGGCCTTTGGTGTCACCACTAAGGAAGAGGGTGTTTATGAACCTGCAACTTCTTCAGAACCTGTTGAAGTTGGCGGTACCGTTGAAGACTCTTCATCATTTGACGAGAACAGTCTCGTCAAATCTTTTAACGAAGATCCAAATGCTCACGTCAACGTTCGTGAGATTGTCAAGGATTTCCAATGGAAGGACATGTTGCATTTGCTCGTCTAATTTTCTACATACACTTCACCTAGTTTTATAAATTTCACATGTAGTCCCTTTAATCAATTCTATTTTCTACTATACGCTCACAGCGCAAAGACACCTAATATGCTCGTTGTACATTTGTCGACTGGCAGTGGTAAAGGGTAAAGGGTAAAGGGTAAAGGATGGACGAAGGATGAGGGATGAGGGACCGATTTTTTTAATTTCGCTGGACCAATAGTGCTTTTTGCAATCGCTTCGTCATAGCAATTCATGCCATCTTCTTTCAGGTCATTTAAACACTACAGAAATCAAACGGAGGTCTGTAACAGATCATTAGAAGGCATTCATGAAGCTTGAATTTGATACACGTGCAAAACCCGACCAGAAATGGTTCATTGGACTGGGGATGGAAGGATCTGCGAATAAACTTGGTATTGGAATTGTCAAGCAACCCGTTGGTAATCCATCAGAGCCATCAAATCGTGCCGTCATCCTAAGTAATGTGAGAGATACTTATAATGCACCACCAGGCCAAGGATTTATGCCTAGAGATACAGCGAGACATCATAGAAATTGGGTAGTTAGACTCGTCAAACGTGCCATTGACGAAGCTGGCATTACAGTTGCAGATATCAATTGCATATGTTTCACACAGGGACCAGGAATGGGTGCACCATTACAGAGTGTTGTCATCGCGGCTAGAACATTGAGCTTGATGTGGGGGATACCACTTGTTGGAGTGAACCATTGCGTGGGTCATATTGAAATGGGTAGAGAAGTGACTGGTGCTTCGAACCCAGTTGTGTTGTATGTCAGTGGGGGTAATACTCAAGTGATTGCATACAGTAGACAACGATATCGTATCTTTGGTGAAACTTTAGACATTGCCGTTGGTAACTGTCTAGATAGGTTCGCCAGAGTGTTGAAGATATCAAATGCCCCATCACCAGGTTACAATATTGAGCAACTTGCTAAAAAGGGTTCCAAATTCATCGAGCTCCCATACACCGTCAAGGGGATGGACTTGAGTATGAGTGGTATTCTTGAACATATTGAAGAGATTTCTCGTCGTGGGTCAGAGAAGGTGGAGGATCTCTGTTACTCTCTACAGGAAAATCTCTTTGCCATGCTTGTGGAGATTACCGAACGTGCCATGGCACACGTGAACTCATCACACGTTCTCATTGTTGGAGGTGTTGGATGCAACGAAAGACTACAAGAGATGATGGGCATCATGGCGCGTGATCGTGGTGGCCACGTCTATGCTACGGATGAAAGATTCTGTATTGACAACGGAGTTATGATTGCACAGGCTGGGCTTTTAGAGTACCGTATGGGCGCAGAATGCGCTATCGAGGCCAGCGTCTGCAGCCAGACGTTCCGCACGGACGAGGTCTTTGTCAAGTGGAGAGAGTAGCTCTGCCATGCGTGGCAGTGTTGTGTAAAGTAGTGACCAGTAACCAATGGCTAACGTCCATTTCAAACTGCCCAAATAGGCAGGTGACAGGTACAGCGAGTAGCGACAGCACGTCCTTGGCCCTTCCTTAATCTTGTTCTCTCTCCTTCGTGGGCACGTAGTTCTTTACCAAACACATACAAACCGACCAGCAAGCATACTAGGTCTAGCTAGGTGTCATGGACATGAACATCAACAGCGATCTGGCGAAACTCGCCACGACGGCGTCTGTTCTTGTGAACTCAGCGACCGGAAACTCTTCCATCAATGATATGCTGCAGAAGAACCGGGCATTTGCTTCGACTTTTGATCCCAATACCAAAAGCAATGGCGCTTCAGACAACAGGAATGGCAACGGCGTGAGTCAGCTGAGAGATAATGGGCTTATTGGTCTTCTCGCCAAACACGAGGATAATCTTCGTATTGCCAAATCTTTGAAAAGATCCAATTTCACAGGTAATGGAAAGAAGAAGAAGGACTTCAACGTTCTCTCCAACGACATGCTCAACGACATTCCCGATTCCGATGTTGACTCTCTTGGTAATAGAACTGGCAGTGCTGATAATGACACAGTGAGTGCAAGCACAAACGCTGATTCAGATGCACATAATGACAATGCGACGATACGGGTATCCAAGAGGTCAACATTTTCACATAGCCGGAGTGAATCTGCACCCTTTTCCCTGTTTCAGGGCTTTAGTGCTGTTCTGCCCGAAGTTGATGAGACCATAACTAATATCAAAATGATGTCTGGGAAGATGATTAAGGACGGTAATGATAAAGGTAATAGAAAGGTAAAGGATCGAAAGGGGAAATCTACACCAACACCAACTCCAACAACAGCATACAGACTCAAGAAGATTGAAGACATCTCAAGTGAAAAGATTAAGAGCTGTCAGAACCGACGCGTGTTGAACAATTATAAATCAGACATCAACTATCATCTTGATTTGATTGAAATCCGTAAAGGACTTGGGAATAGTGAGATCAATGAAATTGATTCCAAAATTGATAGACTGTTTCTTCGTAGAAAGGAGATCGCAGATAATATTCAGATTTATGAAGAGACGGAGGGGAGATTGGAAGAACAACTACTGGAAATAAAGGACCGCCTAGAATTCATTAAGGATATATCCGTGTTAGATAACGACGAAAGCGATGATAACGTGGAAGTCGGAAATAACAGTAATAGAAACACAAACAGCAGCCATGGTGGACATGACAATAACGACCTTAACGAAAAACATAAGAAAATCAGAAAACAAAGGAAGAAAGGTGCAAGCCAAAGTGTTGCCGGTAGAGGTGAAGCTAACACTGGAACTGAGGACTTGAATGGATATGATGAAAACTATGAAGAAGATTATGTTAACGTAGACTTAGAGGAAAGTGACGAGTACACGAGAATTACATCTTCCACAAAGAGGCCAGTCAAGCCAGGAGATCTCATTCACGAGTTTCAAGCGCACAACGATTCTATCAACTGCATCGCAGTCGACGAACCCTATGGAAGAATGCTTACATGCTCCATGGACAATACTGTGAGGCTATGGGATATGAACAGATATAAGTGCATTGGATTACTCGAGGGCCACTATGCGTCTGTCGAGTGTGTGAGCATTGAAGACAGCTTTGCCTTTACAGGCAGTAATGATGCCACCGTTAAGATGTGGAATCTCGACTATTTCAATAAGGCGTACCAACACAACAACAACGACGAGGACGATGATGATGAATACTGCGAACAAGGTAATGTTGATGCACATCCTCTAATCAACAGCTTTGAGGGCCACATGGACACAGTTACAGCGTTGAGCTACAATAATGGAGAGCTCATTTCTGGATCCAACGACAAAACTATTAGACAATGGGATTTGAACACGGGCCATCTCCTACAGACAATAGACATCATGTGGGCATCCTCGATGGCCAACTCAATGATCAACTTTGGCAATGAACCGGGATCTAGAAAAGTCAGTGGTACGGGTCGTATCAGCTCCAACACCGGTATGGCTAACGCTGTCAGCGGTACTGGAGAAAACTACCCATTCATATCAAGTTTGCAGGTATTTGATGCTGCGCTGGCGAGTGCGACTAACGATGGTATTGTGCGTTTATGGGATTTGCGTAGTGGTGAAGTGATACGTCAACTTTTCGGACATACGGGTCCAGTAACTACTTTGCAGTTTGATAAGTCTTTCACTTTAATGACTGGAAGTGCTGACAGAAGTGTACGAATTTGGGATCTAAGAAATGGAGGATTACTGGACTCTTTCAGCTATGATATGGGCATACGCAAAGTGCAGTTTGACGAAATGAAAGTGGTTTCTCTTTGCGAAAACGAAAGTAAGGTGCACATTTACGATCGTACGGAGCAACGTCACTGGAGTATTGGTGATACGGGTACCGATACTGAGGAGGAGCCGAATGTTGCGGAGATTGTCACAGACACGGTCTTTGCTGGCAACTACCTCGTTTCAGCGCGTGCTGGTGGCCGAGTGGGCGTCTATGGTGTGTAAATACTATTCTATTCTTGTAACTATGAGCATTAAGCATTAAGCTTAGCAATGATAGCAGATATAAACGCCTGGGCTTGTTGCATTTGGCATATTTCGTGTTTTGTGTGTACGGAAAAGTGGAAGAAGTGGTGAAAAATTTCAGAATGCGAGAGACGAAAATAAAGCAGAGATCTGGCTTTCTTTGGTGAACAGTGAACAGGACGCCTTCCGGTGGTGTCTGCAGGTTGTCGGGTGCAGTTATCGACAGTGAGACCCACAGACACAGCAGCAGCAACATCAGAACATATAAGCATGTCATACAGACAGACGCCGACCATTGTTGTCCTTAAAGAGGGCACCGACACATCCCAGGGCCGTGGCCAGATTATTTCCAACATCAATGCGTGTCTGGCAATCCAAGATACTTTGAAATCAACTCTCGGTCCATTTGGTAGTGACATTCTTCTTGTGAGTGGTGACGGTAAGACCACCATCACGAATGACGGTGCTACCATTTTGAAGAAGTTGGATGTTGTTCATCCTGCAGCTAAGATTCTTGTGGACATCAGCAGATCTCAAGACTGTGAGATTGGTGACGGTACCACCAGTGTGTGTCTCCTTGCAAGTGAAATATTGAAGAACTGCAAACCCTTCATTGAGGAGGGAATGAGCAGTAACTCCATTATCAAGGGATTGAGAGATTCTTGCGATCTCGTGGTCAAGAAGATCAAAGAGCTCGAAATCAACTTGGAGGAAAAACCAGCGGATGAAGAATATAGCATGCTAACCAAGTGTGCACTCACTGCCATGAACAGTAAGATCATTCAACAGAATGGTGAATTTTATGCGAAATTAGTTGTCGATTCTGTTCTCACTCTTGACAGAGACGATCTTGACGAAAACTTGATTGGTATCAAGAAGATCCCAGGTGGTGCGATGGAAGATTCTTTATTTGTCAGTGGTGTTGCATTCAAGAAGACCTTCTCATATGCCGGTTTTGAACAACAGCCAAAGACCTTCAAGAATCCAAAGATCCTTTCCTTAAACGTTGAGCTTGAATTGAAGGCTGAAAAGGATAACGCAGAAGTCAGAATCGACAAGGTCGAAGACTACCAAAAAATTGTTGATGCCGAATGGGGGATCATAATGGACAAATTGAACAAGATATTGAATACCGGATGTAACATTGTTTTGTCCAAGTTACCAATCGGAGATCTTGCCACCCAATTCTTTGCGGATAGAGGTATTTTTTGTGCAGGTAGAGTCTCCAGTGATGATTTGGAACGTACAAACAAGGCTGTCGGTGGATCTATTCTCACGAGTGTCAACGATATCAATGTGGAAAAGGATTTGGGAACTTGTGCCAGGTTTGAAGAGAGTCAAATTGGTGGAGAACGTTATAACGTTTTCAGCGGATGTCCATTGACCAAGACTTGTACATTAGTCCTTCGTGGTGGTTCTATCAAGATTATTGATGAAATCGAGAGATCTTTACATGATGCTATTATGATTGTGAAAAGAGCATTGAAGAACAAGCAGATTGTTGCTGGTGGTGGTGCGATTGAAATGGAATTGAGCAAATACTTGAGAGACTACTCCCATAAAATCAAGGGTAAGAAGCAACTCATCATCCAAAGCTTTGCCAAGTCTCTTGAAATCATTCCAAGACAACTATGTGAGAATGCAGGTTTGGACAGTATTGAGCTTTTGAACAAGCTTCGTAACTTACACGCTAATGGTGAAACTAACTACGGTTTAGATTTGGACTCTGACAGCGTTGCTGACAACTTAGAGAAGTTTGTCTGGGAACCAGCAGTTGTCAAACTCAATGCCTTACAGAGTGCCACTGAAGCTGCTATCTTAGTTCTCAGTGTCGATGAAACCATTCAAAACAAGGAGAACGATGCACAGGGAGGCGCACCACAACCAAGAGGTAGAGGTATGCAAATGCCAGCGGGTATGTAATCAACTCACCCGAATCTGTATAATAACCATCCATAGTTCATAGATAACTCTTTTCCTACTACTCTAACATCTACACGTTATTCATGGACTAACTTTACTACTATGCAAGTGCCATCTTAAACTTGCTTATGACATCAACTGTTCTCTTCTCATCGGCCAAATCTGCCTGTATGAGCTGTTCAATCTTCATCCATGTAGCATCAGATATTGATGGAACGGTATTAGCTTCAATGGTGATTTCTGAAGGTACAGGAACATCTTCCACTGCTTTGAACTTGGAAATGATTACGTTCAATGCAATCTTCTCTCTTGAACCAGCAGCATCTAGCACCGAAAAGACATTTTCGGAATCATGTAATGACTTGGCACGTACCATGAGCTTTATATCTGAAGGATCTGCATCGATTCTGATATTCTCGTCCTCTTTCAAACTCTTAGAGAGTGACGTCTTCACTTGAAACATAGTGGTGTTGGACTTCACATCTAATACAACGTTAAGATTGAACTTTGGTTGTTTCAGAGACTTAAATGTAAAATCAACAGAACATTCCATACCATCATCTTCATATTGTTGAGCAACTGCATCTGTGCTGACACCAGGGACAAACGGATGCTTCAAGGGTGGGAAGGTGAATGCGGTAGGAATCTTAGCTATGGATTCCACTTTGAAAGCATCCGCAAGAGCCTGTTTGGCCTCCACACCTGGATCTGTCACCTGTAGTAGCTGCACCAGCTTATTTGCAAAGTCAACCTCTGTAGCCATTGCTGTGTGTTGTGTGTGTCTATATGTGTGTGGGTTGTACTGTGTTCGGTAGCATTGACTTGATGGTGGCGTGCCGTCGGGCGATTATACGTGGAAACATGAATAGAAACCGAGCGTACACTATTGACTATTGACACTTGATATTCAATCCAAGCCCTTTATTTTACCACGATTTTTAGTACAAATGCGAGCAACAATACCAATCACTGCTCGACAAACCCCGTCAGAGAGTACAATGCTGGAGAAGGAGTCATGGAATGATGACCAACAAGAGACAGTTGTTCCATCATCTTCAGAACTACCACATTTCGATAATCACACCCAATTCAGTAGTCCACCAACAACAAATGATCAGCACCAGAACCAAGAGATCAAATTTTACAACTATCATGAATATAAATGTCCATATAATGAGAGAATCATCATTACCCATCATCCAAATCCATACCCATTTTCCCTACCGAATACGACCCCTGAACAGTGTAGAATTGTGCGAATACCACGTCTAACTAGTGTTGACTACCCGCAATTCAGCAACGTTTTACCAGGGTATGAAGCAGCGGCTCTACCAGGGTTGCAATATTCTGAGAAATGCAATCACTATGTCCGAGATAATGCTGATAATAATGGCGATGGGGACAATGACAACGGAGAGCTTCAATCAGGCTCTGATTTTACCAAAGTGAAAGATACAGAGACAGAGACAGGGTCCGATGTGCAGCTAAAACATCGAGCAGAAGAAGAAGAAGCAGAAGCAGAAGCAGATGCATCCTCTAGAGCTCAGTATGGAGTTTTACCAAGAGATCTCGTATTCCACAAGACTTTCACATACATGGGACAGAGGTTTGGTCCAGGATCTGTATCACCCTTATCTATGTACATTTCTACCACGGAGTTTACAGAGATTATGGATACGATAAATTCGTTACTATATGCAGTTTACAAAGTATCGTGGCAGAATGCGGTATGGATGATATCAAACACTATACTACTAGATATTCCTTCCCTGTTGTGGCAGGTAATAGGATCCGCGTGGAAGCACGATAAGGTGAGAACGTTCGTAGAAGAGATCAATGGGAAGTTCGCAAAGCAGGGTAAACCTATACGGATAGTTCAACCTGCTGAAAGCGGCTACTTGAGTTTGGACTGGCTGGTTCCGTCGCAAGAGTAGATTAGGCGTCCTTGAACTTACTCTTGATTGAATTACCGTGTATATATATGTGTGTACGTGTATATGTATATATATGAGTGGCCCTCTCCCCTTGGCTCATGGTTATCACTCTTTGGGGCCTTTGCTATAAATCTTTTTAATACGTCTGTTCAAACCTGCATTCCAATATGCGGTTCTTAAACCTCTCCCTGGAACACGATCGAGATCGAGGTTACCGTCCCAAACTTTGCTGATAGGTGACAATTCACGTTCTTGTTTGAGTAATTCTTTCCGTTCCTGTGGAGTCATTCCAAGTTCTTTGCGACGTTCAATTAGGGTAGCGTGACGCTCTCTTGACTGAATGACAAAATCTCTACATCTCTTAATTTCTTGCTGAGAGAGGTTGCAAAATGAGGATGAATCATGACGGAAACATTCTTCAATGAAGAGGTTCACATTGACAATGCGTTTTGGTGTATTTTGAATGAGTTGAAATAATTCACTTGATAGGATTTCTCTGTTGTAAGATGATGTATTATCTGTCACTGCATCGGTGAGACTTGTGTTACTTTTATTATTTGAAGCCAATCGAGCAATCAAATCCGAATCTGAATGTCGTGCAAGTTGACTCACTACTGAAGTGGCATTCGAAATGGATAATCCATGTGCACGACAATAACATTTACGCAGTTCTGGGTCCAACATCTTGAAAATTCCCAAAGATACTTGGAAAATGGTTTTAGAACTCTCATAGAATATGATATCCCAAATTCTGAGAGTTGTCTCAATGGGTAGCACTCCAATGAATAGAGACATGAACCAAGAAGTCGTGCAGAAGGTTAATGTAGGTAAGAAAAAGAGGTATGAGGTATCATCTTCCTCCGTTGACGGGTCTGTACCAGACAGATCCATGGCGGATTCCATATCATTGTCCATTATGATTTTCCACACCTCTGGTAAATGTCTCTTAAGGCATAGCAGTAACATTCCTTGGTTCACGGCAAGTCCCTCTAAGGATGACTCATGAACACCTGGAAGAAACCTTTCGGTAACAATGACGAGCATCCAGAATGCCTTCTCCTCTTCCATGAAGAGTAACATCAATCCGGCAATGAAATTGAGAGACTGACAGTACCCAATGGTGGGCTTGTACAGCGAGAAGCACCTGAGGACTCTCCTCAAAGCTGTCAATATTGGCGATTCTCTATCTCTCTCTGTATTTGTGAAATCATCGGTTTGATGAATGTCTGTGGGTTGGTTATTGGTGAAGTAGATGTTCTCCGGGAACGTTCTATGTAAATCTTTCTCGATAGCTTCCGAATTCTCATTCTTGAGATCCCAAACTTGATCCACTAAAGCATCATATAGTCCACGATGTTCTTTCAATAATTCTTCACCACCAACGAAGGAAAACCATGCAGCACCTCTCCATTCTGCCGGGATACCCTTTCTGACGAATTTAGCCATCTCTGCACTCTTCACAGGAAATGCTTTGGGGATTCCATCACCTGTCTGTGAGTCTACAAAGCAACCCATTTTCTCTAAAAATTTGATCCATTTCCCACTACGACGTAAAGTGTAAGGGGCATATTCATCCCACCATTCGTTATAATCATCTGTTGAAACGTAGGGTGAAGTTTTCTTAAACCCGTACCTATCATGAAGTTCATTTCTGAATTTTTTCAAATCTTTAGCCTTTGGTTTAGCTCTAGCCTTTGTCGTGACGGTTGATTTCGACTTTGTCTTACTACGTCTGAAATTGACAAATCCTCCATTGTGAGGGACTGAGAGTGATATGGATTCGGATATTGCTTCCCTCAATGCATTGAGGTCTTCTCTTGATGATTGTAATTGTAATTTATGCTGACGTTCTTGTTCATGTTCGTTTATGTGATCTTGATGTTGATCTACTTCTACATCTATGCGAACTTCTTGTCTCAAATGAGAGGCCTTTGATGGGGAATGGGGTCTCATTGCTAGCAACGACGGCGTTTCATTGTCTTGGTTGTGATTGTGATTGTGACCATTTTCATCCTCATTCTCATTCTCATTGTCCGGGTCATTATCTTCTGTGTAGTAATCCAGTAGTCCATAAGTAGCATTTGAGTTGGTAGTCGTAGTAGTATTAACTGAACTTTTACGAGAATGACCCTGTACAACGTCTAGGGTGAGGTTATTCAAGTTCAAATTCCCGTTTACACCGCCATCTGGGTGTCGCAGTAGTCGTTCCTGCATATGCAATGGTGGGTGTGGGTGGAATTGCCAGTGCTGTCGTTGTTAAGCCCCCCTCATCCCTCAGAGCAGAGCATTGAATGGTTACTACAGTATTAAGGGCGCAGAAAGTAGAAACGTAGAAACGTAGAAAGCGGGCGCTGACAGAAAGAAAGAAAGAAAGAAATACGAAGGAACGAAAGGAGTAAGGAGTGCGAGTCCGGATAGGAGCAATAGGGGGATTGGTGGACACAAACAGCACTGTGAAGTACATAAGAGGAAGAGGTGAAGATATACAATGTCAGATACTGATTCAGATACCGAAGCATTGGCCGTGGTGGTTCATGCGGGTGCAGGATGGCAGTATCAAGACGACAAGGTTCTCCGCACACGGGTGCGCAAGCTGCTCAGACGCGTCGTGAAGAAGGCGCAGATAGCTATAGATCAGCAATGTGAATGGGGCCACCCGTTGGAGAGGTCGTTTCTTGAGGCTGCCTCTGTTGTGGAAAAGGACGAGCTGACCAACACGGCATGTGGGAGCTTTCCACGTAATGACGGCAGTGTGCGGTGCGATTCGTGTATGTACGTGGTGAATACAGACTCTAAGGTGGTGGAGTGTGGAGCCGTTGTGTGCAACTCGAGTGGGAGGCCCATTGAAGATGCCTGGGAAGTGGTGGTAGATCAACGACACAAGGATAGACAGGGTAAGGGCGTTGTGAGCCCCATTGTGACTGTAGGCCGACCCTGGGACGATGATACCCGCTGGCTGCTCACGAAAAGAATGGAAAAAACTTACAAAGAAGTTAAGGAATATGGTAGCGTTGATGGTGTTGGTCCAACTGACACCGTTGGAGTTATTGTTGCAGACCCAGCTACGGGTCGCATGTACGTGGGCAGCAGCAGTGGCGGCGGGCTTATGTGCTCTCCAAGACGCGTTGGCTGTGCCGGTGTGTTGGGAGCAGCGTGCTGGGCTGGCCTAGACGGACGTGCGAGTGTCGGTGTCACTGCCAGCGGACAGGGAGAAGCTATCATCAAGGCGGGACTGGCTAGACGGGTCGGTGAAGCGGTACTGGGAGTATACGAAGAGGAGGAGCCCGTCATCGTTGCCAAAAATATGCTGGCGTTGCTAGCTTTTGAACACTCGCCACATGAGCAGGACGTGGTGATGGCGGTGATGGGTGTCATTGTGCGGGACGGCTACGCAACGCAGTTCTACGCCGCCACGGGACCTGGCGCATTCCCCGTGGCCAGCAACCTTATCAGTGTCAGTGGAGTTGTCAGCGGTGGCGCTGCCGACAGTTCTGGCATACGCTGCGGGCAGTGGGAGCTTTAGAGTGCTAATTGTTGCTTACTGTTTACTGTTTACTTTAGAAGCTGTTATACGCTATGCTACGCTATTCTATGTAGTGCACTTCGACTTGCCCAATTAGGCAATAGCCACCGCATTGGGAAACGCCTGCTGAATTCATGCCCAGGGCTCAGGAGCACCCACCCCACACTCAACCACCACTACCATCCCGCCAATCTCAGTGGGATAAAAAGGAAAAGGAAAAATAAAGGGGAAAAAGGGGCAATTCGAGATTTGAGGCTCAGTGGAAATTGACAAGCTCCAAAAGACAAAAGACAAAGGGACAAAGCGGGTCAAAGGGCCGAAACCAGGCGATACCTAACAACGGAACCCCCCAAGTGCACCCCTGGGAACACACCTAAGGCACTCACAAGCACCCACAGGCACCCACAAGCACCCACAAGCACCAATATACACAGCAGCTAAGCCGCCGCTCATGTATTACAACTCGAGCTCCGTCTACCTCGACGGTATGAGCCTGCAACAGGTCTCGGACGTGCGAAAGTCTACCATATCCGTTTGCTCACTCTCAATCGCCACGGGGTTGTTGTTTGTGTATTTCTACGGAATGATCAACCCAGCTAGACGCACTTTCAGACATGCTCTTGTCTTCTTACTCATATTCTTTGATTTCCTCAAATCGGTCGCCCTATTGACATTCTGCGCTTTGACACTTCATAATGAACCCACTAAAATCCCTAGTAAATCAATGATTGATGGTCTCGGATGGTTGACCTTATTCTCAATAGAGGGTGCAGATGCAACTATAATGGCATTCGCCATACATATGGCCCTCATAATCTTCAAGACAGATTCAATCTCTTGTGAACAACTGGAGAGAATAAATGCTTATCTCTCTCATATAAATCCATTAACGCATACTGATGGAAATTTGGCTAAACATGAACGTGGTTTAAGTAATTTCAGTCACATTGTCGTATTCATATGCTTTCTCTTCCCTACAATGGTTGCATCGATTGCATTCTATATCCATGAAGCATATGACGGATTCACATACTACTCCTTCATGCGTTTATGGACAGGCCCTTGGTATTTCACTTGGACAATCAGACACATTGTCGCCATTTCCATCATTGTAATCTACATATCCATCTACGTGTACATCATGATGCAATTCAAAAAGGTCTCTAAATCATTCAAATCTAAGAAAAAGAGACAAATACCCATACACGAGAACGATACAGACTTTGACAACGATAATGACCTCGATGATGATGACGATGATGACGAAGATAGCCAATACGAGAACGATGGAATGATAAGAAACACCTTTGGAGATACCATCTGGTACAACATCTTTCAGTTCCTCTCTATGCTTGTATTCCCCGACTTGAGAATAGCCTCAAAACTCTATGGCCACTCTTTGACTACAGAAGAGGACAGAACCAACATTGAACGTCTCAAACATGAATCTTCCACTCAAACGGAGTCACTATTTGCCACAATACCCGGACTACCGGCTACTGCTTCTGCTTCTGCTTCTGCACGTGGTTCAATGGCTATGACAGCTTCTGCAGCAGCCCCACAGACACCCGTTTTCACTAGTAAGCATGTCACCAAACAGATCCAATTGATCTTACAAGAGGAGGCCAAGGAGAGATTTACAGCTAGGAAAAATCAAATCTTGAAACAGATGCAAATGATCTTCATATATCCAATCTCATTCTGTCTTTTGTGGTTATTCCCCTTCATCAACCACTATCAAGTTGTCCGAGTCAAACACGAGACCATGTGGTCAAATTTACCAGCGGCATTATCTCAATCGTTAACTTGCTTTGTAGATTGCATGGTGTTCATGATTCGTGAAAAACCCTGGACTCTCACAGAACCTTTGGAACCTTATGCTGATGAATATGATGAGGTCGAGGAACAAGATCAACTAGATAATCAAGGATACTACCGCCCGACACCTTATGCAAGGTATGGTTGGAGGTACTATATCTCTTCCTTACCAGGTTACGGAGCATATAGGCCGCCTCCAACCTCTATTGAGACTCCAAACTCCTCTTTCTCCTTTGATGAGAAATACCCTACAATAGTCGGTGCTGGTGCAGGCGCCCGTACCGATTACCATGGTAATTCCGTCTCCACGTATGGGCGTGGTAGATCTAGCGCAGATGGGTATACAGATGCAGATACAGGAAATGATGAAGACGAGTTTAGCTTGGCGGATTTCCTCAAAATGCCACCAAAGAAAACACACTCGAACAGCATGAGTACCAACCATACGAGCAATAATTCCAACCTAGCTTCATTGCACACGCCAAATGTCACTCCAGTTGGTCCAGTTACTCTTGGATCTCGTCGAAATTCTAAAAGGAGAAGTCTGGCAACTGTACTATCAAGGGATGCGTCATGTCACTCTCATAGACTCTCTTGGAACACGCGCAGTTCTTCTGTGAAATCATCCGGTGAACAAGAACCCACACGCGCCAATGCTACCAACTCTGTTATGAGAACTGAACGCGTGCGTGCTTCCATTGGTAGCTCAATGAGTGCTCGTAGCAGTCTCGGATCTGGTATTCACAGTCCTTCAAGCCATGGTCATGGTCATCGACAAGGACATGGACACGGACATGGACACGGACATGGACATGGACATCGACATAGTTTTGCATATGGGTACGGGTCTAGACACAGTTCTACAGAGGTCACCAATGCATCTAGCCCAGCTACGGCACTCACCGGTATAAGTGGTGGCTCTAGATCTGGTTCTCCTACGGGAGGTGCACCGAAATGGAATTTACGCGTTTTCAACACCAAACCGTCGACAGTCTCTACCACTGTCACCACCGCCGCGGCTTCTAATGAGGCTGGAGATCCTAACGATGAGGTTGGTGAGGATATGGACATTCTAGAGTTTTTGAGAAGGGGCCCCACCCACTAGCTCAATAAGCCATGAAACTTACAACAACAACAATGGAAAATAAAATAATGATAACAGGTAGGTATATGGGTAATAATTTGTATAGGGTTTATACAGTATGGTAAACTTGGGTAAAATAAAAGAAAACAGTACTTTGGAAATTAGATGTGAATGTTAAATAAATGTAATATGTGAGACCGCCAGGGTCTTAAATAAGTAAATGCTATGTAATGCCTACAATTTCTCCGCCGTCACCAGGAACAAGGAGTCGAGTCCGCTCAGCATACCATCTTGAAACTGTCCACACCAATTATCGTAAAATTCCAGTGCACCTTCTTTACTTTGATCATTACACCAAACGTCACCGTTATTATTGATGAGTAATCGAGTACCGAGTTCTGCATCGATCCCATTCACATCGACCTTCTTCATTAGCCTGCTAATCACTTCATTACGGATAATTTCACCCTTTAAACCATTCAGTTTCCAATCAACCCAGAGTTTTAACGTTCGCACAGTTTGTACATCGAGTGCAAAAATACCTTGCTTGTCGGTAGTACTGGGCGTACCGGACATTCCATACTTGTTCGTATTCGTGTTAGCGTTCGTGTTCGTGTTCGTACCCATGCTCGTTTTAGTACCGGAATTCTCACCATGTGGGTCATTGATCCAGTCATGAAGTCCACAGACGTGAGAGACGCGAAGCATGTCCATGTATGAGGAGAACATGGCATACATCGAGGATATTGGTTGATCTAAAACTGATGGAGTAGAACCATATTGTGAAGACATTTGTGATGATGGAGTATCCGATACGGAATCCGTTTCATGATAATCAATTGAGGGTATCCCCAATTTGACGAATTTAATATTAGTGAATTGTTCCTCTCTTAAAATTTTGATTATGATTTCTGAGATGGTATCCATTTTTGACAATTTGGCAATTTTGGAATTGATATAAATTTGTACGTATTCTGCAAGTTGAACGTCATGTTCCAATAGTGATGAGTGTTTGAAAGATTTATTGTCAAATAAAATAAGTGAAATGGCACCACCATGTTTCAAAATTCGTTTTATCTCTTTAATTGCTGAACGAACGTCATCCTCTGTCCCGACGAGTCTGCAAAAATCTGGTGCATACACTAAACTCTGAGTATCATTTCTTAAAGGCAGTGTATTAACAGATGGTGCAGTGAATGATGAGTAACTATTCAAAAAGGCACGTTCCTTAGCATCCAATTTATTCTGAACGAATTCATCTGACAAAAATACAAAATCGTTAAAATGTGGATACTGTTTTAACAATTGTGTTGGTAGGTACCCAGTTTTCTTCAAGTCGAGTACCGTTTGGAATCGATCAGTCAAATTGATCAGATTCGTTTTAAAATCAGTGAAGTCATGTCGTATCTCCCATCCATCTATGAGTTCTAAATGTGCTGGTGATATGTGATTCTTCAAAAGTTTCGGTAATGTATCCGATGGTGATCTCTTGAATGGTTTGAGTCTGTTTGAAGTTATTATACACAGCTCTGAACCTCTTTCCTTGTTAGCTAAAAGCGATCTGAGAATGGTTTTCTGCTTTGAGAGTCTGTTTAAGATTTGACTGTGCCAGAGTAGAAGTAATATGATTCTTCGATCTTGGAAAACTTCCTTATCGATTCTATCAATGGTAGGGATCGATTCAATTTTAGCTCGTATATCATCCGATGTGAGATCGCTCGTTGAGGAAGATACGGAGTCATTACCATCAGCGGGTACGCCCAATGAATCAGAAGTGGAAACATCCGACACGTGTGATTTCGAAGTTGATGATCTCGACAGTCTTGTGCTGGCGCTGGCGCCAGTACTCGTGCCGAATGATCTCTGTATTAACGTCGTGGAGCTGGAAGATACGGCAATCGGTGTAATCATGTCATCATCATCCTCCTCTTTGTCCTCGTTGTCTCCGCCTAGGGCATCTTCTCTCAATCGTAATGCATCTTCGATCCTCTCTAAATACTTCACCAACCATTCATTCCAGTAAGTGTTTCTCGTTGTAGCGTACTTGAAAATATCATTTTCCTCTGAATCGTCCATGTACTTGAGGAAAAATTTGAGGTAGTCCAAATAGAATTCCATGCTATGATTTCTAGCAAGTGTCAGCACATTCCTCAATTTCGCGTGATACTCTATCGATAGTTGATTCTTTGAATTTTGGGTACTATTAGTCTGAGGTCTCTTGATTCCTGCTGAGGAAGAGGTTGCTGGAGAGACCGCATAATATGGCATCTGCGTTAATGATTTCGTGTATGGGATATTAGCGTTGATATTATTATTATTAGTAGTATTAGTGGGACCTGGATTGTAGTGAGAAATGTGTATGTCTGTGGTGGTAGAGCCAAAGGCGATATCCCCAGCAATCTTCGTAGCCTTACGGGTGAAGTTCCTGAACATGTGTTTTGCAGTGTTGGCATTCGACGGTGGTACATGAATCTGAGGTGGATGTATAGGAGGATTCTTTGCATGGACATGGGGGTTTACATGTGGATGTGGGTGGATAGAATGTGGGGGTGAAGCGTTCAAACTAGGCCAATTATTTGATGCGTGTGTCGGAGTCGTTGCAGATCGCTTCATTGATGCGGATGTAACAGGTTCCAATGCCAATGGCGTTGTAGTTGTAGTTGAAGGTGGAATTGATTGTGGTGGATTTGTATTTGGAAATGGAAAGGTTCTCTGATTCGGTGTAGGGGACGCACTCGATATTGAATCAAAGTGTCGTTGCGATACTGTAGTGGAACGCATATCTGAGGCTATTGATGGAGATGGGGACACTGAACTGGCAACGGACGCGGTAGATGGGTGTCTGGGCGAGTTCTGCCTGTCATTGATATTGGTATTGCTCTTGTCCTTTGAATGGATGTGCAATTTGCGGAATATGGTGCTTCTGGACTGTTTGGCGGCGCCAATGTCGGGTACGCTGATGGTACTACTGGCGCCGCTCGCGTTGGGGCTAGCGCCCGTGCTGATGCTGGGGAAGTGCGAGGGACCAAAGTCCAGAACAAGCTCGACGTCGTCTTCGTCGTCCATGCCTGAGGTCGCTGCTGATGTGCTTGCTGTGTTGTACTGTGCTGTGCTCTCGTGTATGTCGGCGCTGTGCTGTACATTGTCTTGTTTAACTCCCTGTGCAAAATGACGAGAAATTTGAAGCGAGTTTTGTTGAAGTTTCAAGTGGCTTTGCATCACTACGGGACTACACTACACTGTGCTATACGAACCAGGAGTGGGTGAGTGTACGCTACACGGTGATGAACGGCGCCACGTCTGCCTCTGAGACCGTAACGGCCGCCGCAACGCCCTCGGCGCTCAGCGCTGCAGCCATCTGCTTCACGAACCCACGCTCGCTGTTCGTGTGGCCTACAAGCAACACCGTCTGACCTCGTTGTGTAGCTGCGAGAACCTCATGATGGGACAGCTCTCCCGTGAAAAGCACATCAGCTTCCGTAGGTTTAAGTTCGTCAAAGACGCCACCTCCACTACCGGCGCATACGGCAACGGTTCTAACCTTTTTGGTTAGTGGATCTCCCGCATCGGTGCGTGCAGCTACACGGACGTGACTGACGGACAATTGCTCCTTGATACGTTTGACCAGTTCCGAGACGCTAGTCTCAACAGAGAGCTTGAACACTCTACCCATACCGACGCCAGAGGCACCGCTCTTGTCTGGGATGATTGGATTCAGTGAACCTGCAGCGATACCGTTTGCACCACCAGCAATGCTATGAGCAAGCCATTCATTGACACCTCCAACTGCTGCATCGACGGCAGTATGTGGTGAATAGACACTGATTCCCGCTTGTAAGAGTCTCACCAAAGAGCGTTGTTGTGGGTCCACTTGGGGCTGGATCTTGTTGAACTTGCGGAATAAGAATGGGTGGTATGCAACAATGAGGTTATACTTGTTCTCAATTGCCTCAGTTGCAACTGCCTCAGTTAGATCTACGGCAAGTAATACCCTTGCGATACTGCTCGAGTCCTTCGAATCATCTTCTACGGTGGCATCGATGAGAAGACCGGTGTTATCCCACGTGTGATCGGCGTGTTCGAGTGGGTAGAGCTTGTTGAGTGCCTCTGTAACAACTTTGAGACCGGACCGGCGAAGCATTGTAACTGGTTACGTGTATAATGAGAAGTAAGTACACGAAGGAGAAAGAAGAAAGAAGTGAAGTTGTGGTTGTGGTTGCACTTAGAGTTTGATAGAGAGAAGAATCCGTCTTTTTCTCGCTTCTCGCTGTCACCTTCTACACTTTCCATCTACCAGTTAACATAGGACAAGCCACGCCACGACTTCGGTACAACCACAATACACCACAGAACCGTTCCGTTCCGTTCAGTTCCTCTCAACGCCATCCCCACAACTACAATGTCTCTCACGTCAGAATCTCTTACAGCGCTCATCAAAGACCGTCTCCAAGCCACAGAGGTGGAGGTACAAGACATGTCAGGAGGCTGTGGCCAGGCATTTGCCGTCATCATCGTCAGTGACATCTTCATCAACAAGAACAAACTGGCCCGTCATAGACTTGTCAATGCCGCATTGAAAGATGAGATTGCACAGATCCACGCATTCACGCAGAAGGTGTTCACAGTGGAGGAGTGGGAAGAACAAAAGAGAATGTTCAGCCAGTGACCACATCATCACACACATCACACACATCAACTGTATCTCGTATATATAACCATTTAATACTCTTCTAAGCTGCATTGCATTCGTACCATTATGCTACTTCTCGTATGTACATAAAAGTCACAAGAATTCAACATCTGCTTACATCTAGCCCGTTTCTTATTGGTTGATCGCGCACTACTTAATAAACCTCATAAATGCCATCAACATTATCATTATTAGTATCATTATCATTAACCTAGCATAACAAAACATAAAATACACAGTAGTACGTGTCCCAAAAAATTTCGAATAGTATAATCCCCTTAGATAGTGTAAGGTGGTGGTGCATGTGGTGCAGAGAAAGCACCATCCCGTCTCCGCTCACGATCTCTCTCTTTCTCCTTCCCTTCGTAGAATACGCCAAACCGTTTCCTCTGCACGAGTCTATCAAGTTTGGCAATTCTACGCTTGATCTCTTGCTGTTCTTCATCAAACTCTTTCAATGCCATCTTCTTCGCTCTGGAAGGTTTCAACAATGGACTCTTCAAACCCAATCTCGATGTAGTTGTATCAGTAGCGGAAGGAGAGGAGGAGAAGTTGGTGGAAGTAACCATAGACGTGACCGCGTCAGCGCCAGCGCCAACACCGACCCCCATTGTCGTAGAGTTTAGTGACGTCGTTGGAGTCATCTTCAAGCTCGAATAAGTATCATCACCAGCTGATCCACCCGTTACAGATGATGATGGTCGACGAGACCGTGACGTACCAGCACTCGAAAATGATGGCATTCTACTATGCATGTGTCTGCCCCTAGACATGTTGAAACTGCCACGAGTGGAAGAGCGTTTCGACATACTCACAGAGCTTATTCCCGAAGTCGAAGTGGCGTCAGTACTATCGACAAAGTCGGTGAACACACTATCCCTGTCTCTATCCGTTGTGGCAACAGGGGCGCTTGCGGTTGAAGTTACAGATTCAGCAGCTGTAGAGGCTAATACCGATGCAGGTGTTGTAGGCATTGCCGTTGGCGTAGATTCAGACGCTGATATTGAAGCTGATTTTGATTTTGGTTTGCGTTTGACATTCATCTTGATCGTCCGGCGTTTAGGCACGGGTCTCTCTTCGGAAGCGGTTTTCAAAAACGTCCTATTTTGGAAATTCTTGACAAACATCAGCTTCTCATGAACGCCACCAAACAAGAAATCGTCATCGCTCAGTTCTATTCTGTTCAGGCTGGAATAACTCTTTGAAGTATTGATGATGATGTTGAGGAACGCCTTTGTTAGAATGTTTTTATTGAACCTATCGCATGAGAGTTTGTCAATACCGTTCCCCAAACTGAGGGTCTGTCTCATACTTGAAAGTCTCGTTGACCGCATAAGAGATCCAGGGGATATACGGAACGGATTCTCAGGGTCCAACTCTTTCAACAGCACCTTGTTCTTCCGCTTGTTGTAATCTTCTTCTTGTTCCTCCATGAGTAAATCGCGATGAAACTGATCAAATGACTGAGTCGTATACTTGAGAGAGAATTTGTATAACAAACTTGGTAAGAACTCTTTGAACAAGTCACTGATTTGTGACTCAATCTTCTTCTGGAGAAAGTTGGCAATTGGTGTGATTTTATCAAAGGTGGAGTTGACGTCAATGTTCTCCAAGGGATCATTCTTGAACACCAATGTCAATCCCTTGCTTTTGCTGAACACAATGATGATGATGGAACTCATTTTGAAGTTACTCAGAGTGAGGTTGAGCGGTATATCAAAGTCGCAATCACTGACAATGAAGTTCGGCTTGATGAAGGAAAACTCATCATCTATGTTGTTGTTGTAATTCTTCAACAAACTGGCGCTGATTTTCGTTTTCACAGTGATACTGGCATCACCATAGTATTTGAAGTTGAAAATACCTCTGAACTTATCAACACCCAAATCACCAATCTCTAATATCTGGAAGTTGGGTGCCATGGTGCCGAAGTTCAAGTCCACAATGCGGATACCGTCGCTCAAAATCGATGGCCGCTTCCCCGAGTTGAGCGCCTCCTCGAGGAGCTCCCGCGTGTATGCGGCAAAGGAGTCCTTTTCGATAGCGTTCCAGTTAAGACGGAACGACATTTCCTGTAGTTTCTAGTTGTACTGGGCTCTGCTCTGCGGCGTTGTGCTCTTTGCTGCTAGGTGCTTGCTCTTCCTTCTTCTCTTCTTCCCTTCCCCAGCTTTGTATTTTCCTTTTCCTTTTTCATTTTCATTTCCGTAGTCGGTCGTGGTGCGATTACTTTTCCCGATTAGGAAACTGCACAAGATCGGTCGGAGTCACGGTCTCGATCACGATCACGATCACGCTACTACTGGTTAGCTGTTAAACTACAGGATACAGGATTATCGTATCTATATCTTGCTGAGGTCCACACGTTCCAGTTCGTACAGCACGTTATGCAGCGTCTCGCTATCTGCAAAGCCTGCGCGTGGAGCCTTTGCTTTTGCTTTTGCCGTTTTGGAGTCTCTGGTAACATCCACATCTACTTCCTCAGTTGGCTCTTCATCATCTTCTTCGTCATTGTACAACGTACTTTCATCGACATTGTCAAACCACTCAGAGTAATTCCCATCGAGAAAGACTAGTTCCAATTTATCCCTGAGTCTCTTATTAACGCGTGCTCGTGCAAGATCATCCTTGGTGATGTATCCCATTGTAGTAGCGATATCATTAAATGCCGTCATGAACTTCCCACTGGTCAAATTAACGTCTGTAAGATCCAAATCTATCACTGCCTTAAAATCAGTGACGAGAGTATCTATCTCATGTGCATTGATGGAGCTTGCCGTCGTGGATATACTCTTGGCTTCCATATCCGCATCAACGTCAGTTTCAACGTCAACATCAGAAGTGGAAACGGAGACGGAATCAGTAAATGCCAGTTCAAGCGCTTCTGTATATTCTGGGTCTAAAAGTACGTCCTCACCGAGTTTGTGTGCGCCGAGCTCAATGATGGCCTTGAACTGTGGGTATTCAATACCACGTCTCATTTTGCCAATAGTCTCATAACTTGCTTCAAAAATGGTATCTATCTCCTCTATTCCGCCTAGAGCTTCCGTTTCGGGGTATGCTTTCAAGAACGCTCTTTTGAATTCAGATTTGGTGAGATATCCCTTTGAGGAGATATCATTATTGGTAAAGAGAACTTTCACTGGATTGACATTCTCCGTGATATGGAACTGTTGTTGGATGAGTCTGTGTGCTACAATGTGCCATTTCAGAGATTTGGCAGATGATGTGGAGGTACCGCTAGCGTTTCTTTGAAGTCGCTCAGTATAATCGGCTATACTGACAGCTAATTTGGCATCCTTTATCTGTTGTTGAATGTTAGATAGGGAAGAAATACTCTTCTTACACGTGGTTTGCAAGAATTCGAGTTTATAACGTTGCTCATTGATTAGAGACTTATAACTCTGCTTGTCAAACCCGGTTCCCAAGGATGAGTGGATGGATTCCAATTTCGCATAGTCGTATACCATTTGAATATGCAGCTGTCGCAGACCTTGCAATTCGAACTCAATGGTGTGTAATTCAGTTGGACGTTCTGTCAATGGTACTGTGTGCGCATGTGCACCTAGTATGTCAGATTCAATGATATTCAGTGATTTACTCAGATGTTCGTGATTTTCCGTAAAATTGCACTGTAAGGACTCTATCACATTGTCGATAAAAGATGTAGCGGCATCCTGAACGGTGCATTCAGATTTGTTTAACATTTCTTGAAACATTTCAATTCTGGCTATCGATTTTTGTTCGGGTTCCACAAAAGGGTCTAAGGAGAAACATGTCAGCATCTCGTCCAACTTGGCCCTTGCAAGTTTCAACTCAACGAGCTGTTCATATAATCGATATCGATTCTCTTTCCTATACGCTTGAACAAATACAATGGCGGCAATGGCATCACATAGCTGACTTTTGCCAATGGATTCATTGGCATCCTCATAGACTTTACTCTCCAGTACATCTAGCGGTATATCCTCCATTGCGATCGGTGCATCGTCAGTTTTAGTATCATTCTCTGTATACGTTTCCGAATTTGCCTCTAGTTGTGCAAATTGACCTAACAATTCCACGAGTTCTAACAATACGCGTTCCGCACACTGTAAGAAGTGTCGCTTTTGCGTGCTAAGTTGTAACACAATGGCAAAGAAGGTCTCAATACGCAAGCGGGAAGATATGTCATAATGGTGGTCGTGGTAAGGGCTAGCTCTGCAGAGCATATTAGCGCCAAAGAAGTCATTAAACTCGTTTGAAGTGGTGGTGGTGGTGGTTGTGGTAGTGTTAGTGGTAGTAGACGTTGGTGACGGGGTCGGAGTTGGTGACGGAGTTGGAAGCTGATCTGATTTTGAAATAGGCAGGTTCACCATCTCCCTCTCCCTCGCTTGTTTCACCACTGCGTCATTAATGAGTGTGATGAACGCCTTAATAGCCATATCGTCCTTCTTCACAGTTGCATCTGCGAGAAGGGGTAGCACTCCATAGTTCTCTGCCAATACGGCAATTGCATCTCCCGAAGTTGTCGTTATAGCCGTCTTGGTTAGTTGCAAAGCATTGGCGAGAGTCACTATTAAAGGTGTTCCCTTCTCGGCATTTGTCCACGTGGTATATGAGAAATCTGTACATTCGGGCACAAATGACTTCACCCACGTCAACAAGGGACCATTTCTGTTATTTGCAGTAGTGACTATGCTGAAGAGTGTATTTAACAACCGTTCTCTCACCGTTGGATCGTTCACGGTATCCATAAAGTCACTAGCGCTAACGGTGGTTATTGCGGCAGTTGGAGATTCCGCGTTAAGCCTCTGTACTAGTGGGGCTAGGTTGACCATCTTTTGCGCTGTAGAGAGTGGTGTAGTAGTTGCTAATGCGGTGGTGAACTTGTTGGATAGTACGCTATTATCAGGGACGTACTTGGGGGTGATTTCCCCGTTAATTTTGGTAGCATTGCCATTTCTGTTGCAGTTGCTGTTACGATTGCTGTTGATAACGGTCATGAAGAGCACGCCGTCGGAGATGTCTGTCACTGCGACATCATCAAGGGTTATTCCAGCGGTGTGTGCGGCCCAAACCTCTGTAGCTGGTCTGATCATTGGTGATTGTTGCGTGGTGTTTGCTGCTGTGCTACCGTTGTAACTGGGGTGATGGTGGTGGTGGTACTGGCAAGTGGTGGTGTGAGATGGGGTAACATTCTATTCTATGTGCGGATTACCGGGCACTCTGAAATCTGAAATCTGGAAAGTGAAACATTTGAGGCGCGTTCAGTATTCAGTACTTAGTGGTGATTACGGACGCGTAGCTACTGGGAAAGTAAGGAAGAAGAAGAACCACGACAAGAGAAGAGAAGAGAGGAGATGATCTGATGATCGGAGTAGAGTACAGCTAGCCACAGGCAATCACTGTGCGGTGAAGAACGGGTGCGCCATAGCTTCTCGCGCAGTGAGCCGCTGTTGGTGGTCGTACACCAGCAAGGAGTCCACGAGTTCCACGGCGTGCGGGTGGGTCGACAATGCCCTGTTGTCTGCATTGACAAAGGCCGACCACGGCTTACGTGGGTAATCACCCAGAATACCATCGTAGTCGCTCGATAGCGTAATACCGTATTGACGCACATACGTCATGAGGTCCTTTGTGCCCAATACTTGCGCAATCTTAACGAGTTGATCCGGATTCGAATCACCCTTGAAGAAAGGTTCCTTACGGAAGATTATCGCCGCTAACATGGCACCGACGGACCAAAGATCGAGTGAGTAGTCGTATTGTTGTAAATTCACGAGCAATTCGGGACCCTTGTGATAACGAGATGCGACACGCACGTTGAAGTCCATCCCCGCGTGGTAAAACTCTGCAAGCCCCCAATCAATGAGCTTCAGTTGGCGTTGCACTGGGTCAATCATGATATTTTGTGGCTTCACGTCTCTGTGGATGATACCCATGGAATGAGAATAATCGAGTGCCACTAGCAACTGCGTGAAGTAGAATTTGATGTCCGCTGGGGTGAATTTCGGGTAGAGAATACGGAAGTCCACATTATTCACTCTCTCAAACACCAACGCAGGAATGTGACTATCTGCATCTTGTAAGATATCAAAGAGGGCGACAACGTTCGGTCCACCTGTCAAATTTTGTAGAATCTTGATTTCTCTGAAGATCTTCTTAATCTTGACGGGTTTGAGCACTTTAATGACGCATGGCTCATCAGTTAGCACGCACATTCCAGTGAACACCTCGGAGTATTTACCTCTGCCGATCTTGGCGACAATCTCGTAGTCGGACATGTCTCCCCAAGATAGGGCGCTGTGCGTGCACTTCTCATAGTCCCAATACTCTGCAGGCCGCTGTTCATTTGCGTCTGCGTAGACGCGCGCCACGGAGTAGACGCGATTACCAGCACTGTTGGTGTCGCCGATACGCGGTGTCATAATGTAGATGATATACCTGTTATATGTTGTTGGTTTGCTCCTCCTGTCTTAGAACCAACACCACTTGCCGTTGCCAACCCAGACGGGCGTGCACTGGTCTTGTTCAGTTCCAATGGGCGTGTGAATTCGCAGCATTGGTAGCGAGTGCGGGTCGCGGCCGTACCGACGCGTCGATTCCCCGCAGCCGGCGATGCCATTCATACGGTACCGCGTCGGAGTGAACCACCCCAACACAACTGGGTCTGTTCGAGCACGGGCAAGAGCACGGCGAGCGTGCCACTGCAGACAGCCTCGGGTAGGGACGACTGCAACGAGCCTGCTGCGTGGCGAAGAGACCGCCACTGCAGCCGTGTACTGCTTCCAATTCTCCTCGTGGAGCAGCTTTTCAACGTGCGCAAAGTGTTCATCCGGCGAGTCCGTACGTAGCACAGTGGCATCATCCGGCATAGTGATGTCTGTCTCTTCTTCGCTACCTTCTTCGTCATCTTCATCTCCCTCCTCGGAGAGAACGTACCCGTGATCCTCGTAGATCTTCGTTCCTACCTCCGAGTACAACATCGACACATCGTACACGCCTGGTAAGTACTCCGCATCGAGCATCTTCGTCAGCTGTGCCATAATCTCTTTGGCGATACCACGTCCGCGTGCACTGGGCATCACGTACACGCTTCCAATAGTGGCACACTTCACAGTCTTGATTTCCTTCTCCGTCTCGGCGTCACCATGCGAAGTTGTCCACATTGGCCGGATGATGATCTCACAACCACCGAGCACCGTCTCACCATTGGCAACGTCGTCCAACATGACAAAGTAAACGCCACCGAAAGTGGTGCGATCTGCCCTGCACAGGTCCATGTATTCACTCTCGTAGTTTGACCAATCGCGTTGTATGTACGCGTCGAGGGAAAGACCTGCTGGAGCGCCCCACACTTCGTAGTTGCTGCACTGCAAGGTTTCAATAAGCTTTCGGTCTGTTGTAGGTGTCAATCTCATGCTGCTTGCTGGCCTGCTAGCGTGCTGACCGCTGACCTACCCTGGTCCAAGAGAAGAAGACTTGTAAGTTAAATCAGAGAGTCATTTTACCGAGGAACATTCACCACTCACTAAACGCGAGGAGCGTCCCGTCCCGTGCACACTTGAACGCTTAACCAATGGAAGTAAAGCACGACTAAATCGTAAGCAATCTAAAGCACGTTGCGGGATAAAGTGGTCAGAACACACTGCTCTCACAGAAATCCATAAAAGAGCTAAAAAGTCCCCCTGGATACGATGCTCAGTGTAAATACAACAAATGTTGAACATGTTGCCTATCGATCCTTCTGTCTTCAGTGCCTCGGACGTTGAGGATATCGACTTACATTCCAATTAGATTACCGAAGGTACTTGATTTGTACACTTCAGAGGGGATACAAATGAATGTTACTTGTCCCGATGTGTATAAATGGTATTATGGGGGTTGTTCATTCGTAGAAAAGCACAAGATTCCTGCTACCATCGATGAATTAATCGTGAAAGACTCTCGTTATTACAGATGATAAGATATTTATGATTGTGTTGTATAGGATAGAGATGAGATATTTCAGATCAACAGTTCCTTACTAGGAAAGATTAAGAATTTATCATCGCATTAAGGGATCACAGGCACAAGGCACGAGGCACAAGCATCTAATTCGAAAATCGTACTCCAGGGGGTGGCTCAGTTTGGCTATTTAATTGAGGCTTACCAATACGGCTTTGTCCCTCCTTTTCTCTCCGTAGTTGGTTTACCAAAGAGCGTTCTCTACTAAAGTGTATGGCAAGATGTACGTCACGTCAGAGACCACCTACTACACAGTCGCCAATTACAACTATAGAGCAGCATCAACGCCAGTTGCACAATCAAAAGCTGGGGGTGATGCAATTAGCGATAAGGTCCCTGTGTACGACTGGCGCGAAACTCACGTTGCAGAGAACATTACAGGGACGGCGGAATGTAACATCGGAGTCTTCATAGATAACATGAACAGTTCGTCGCTGATAGCTATCTTTCCTGCTGATGTCTTCCTAACTATGAATCTGACTAGCGTTTTTCAGTATTTACTACCATCCCTCCCTCCCCCCTTCGAACCATCGACTGATCGCTTTGCACGTTCTGCAGTCTGGTGTCCATATCCCCAGTTCACCTTTCCCCCAGCGTACAGTTAGTCCCCTCTTGGGCCCTCTTTTGCTTTGCACTCGATTTTTTTTCAAATCCGCACGTTCATCAAATTTATCAACGACAATAGCAACCGCAACGGTTGAAAGAACAAGGAAAAGGAAAAGGAAAAGAATAAGGACAAGGACAAGGACAAAAACAACACCAGCCCCCTCTGCTTCTTCACCAGTCACTCGTGGCCAGCAGATACACAACACTCGCTAAAGTCACATCTACCTCCACATCTGTCATACGATGAAGTTTGCCAAACTCTTCCAACAGGCGCTCAACAATGAGCACATCCCGCCAGAGTGGATAGATAAAGCCATCCAGTACAAACAATTAAAGAAGCGTATTAACAAAGTCGTCTCAGAACTTGAAGAAATCGGCATCCACAGAGACGACATCAGCTATAATGACGTCGAATACGATTTCCAAATAGGTGATGACCATCGTGTCCACCCTCATTTGCGCATACGCATCTCACCTCTCATTAAATCGATAATCATGGATAAACTTGATACATTACATTATTCATATCAAATAGAACCTCTCTCCGTTACAGAAGTATCATCTGCAAATAGTGCCATCAACCCCTTTGATGACACGGAACCTTATTATGAATTGAAAATTTCACTCTTAGAAGATGCCAAATTTTTCCAAATTTTATACGATGAGATTGAAGAACTAAACACTTTCCAAGAAGAGCAGGAACTTCGCATATCTGGTAATGTGGAAAGGCTAGCTAATGATATATCCTCATTGACTATACCGAATATGAAAAAATCAGATATGTACGTATGGCGTGAAATCTTCCAACATTACATTGAATCGGAAATATTCTACTCTACCTTGGAACGTAAAGCTGGTAATGTCGACATTGAACTCTCCAAGGAACGACTCATCCTTTTCTGCAAACACATCAATGAAATGCACTTGCTAGACAAGTTTAAACATAAGGAATCAATCATCGCCTTCACGGCTTTCAAAAACTTGAACTTTAATATCCTCCAAGTCTCAACTTACCAATCCTTTAACACGCTAGCGGTGACAAAGATTTTGAAAAAATTCGACAAACAGACACAACTCGTCTCTAAGGACATATTCCCGAAAATACTTGTCACTAGCACAGCATCTACAACGGCTGCAGTGAACATACTGAAAGGTTCTATAGCCCAAGACATCTGCTTCATCATCTCCAACAAATTACTCAGTATAGTCCCACAAATTGATGACTATCTCTGTCCAATTTGCTGCTCCATCGCATTCAAACCGATCCGATTAGGATGTGGCCATCTATTCTGTATTCGATGTTTGGTGAAATTACGTCGTAAAAGAGAGGATAAATGTCCACTGTGCAGAAAAGAATGTCTACTGGGACTTACCGTGGATGACTTGGATGGTGCAATGGTCAATTACATGAAGACTTACTTCCCCAAAGAAGTGAGGGAGAAAACAATGGAGAATGACAAGGAAATATGGGTAGAACAATATGGAGATTCTAAAGCATGTGTGTTACAATAGGCAACATGTCTTATGATGGGCTGCGTCGATCCTAAACTGCAGGCATAACGAGTTTCACTTCTGCGAGGGTTCCAAAGTTAAAGCTAGTGCACCGGTAAGCATCCAGCCAAAAATTTACTTATAAATTACTAACGTAAAACTTGGGAACTTCAAGAGGGGCTGCTGCTGAACAGTACCCGCTGAAGTGAGCTGTTACATGCATGTGTGTGAGATCCTTAAGAGGAACTTTGGACTGTCGAGAGTCTTGGAAATATAATGTGCATGCATGTTATACCAAATTTGTATTTTTAGACTGGATGCATGGTGGGACTGGACGGACAGCTGGTCAACTCAAAGCCCAATGTACGTCGGAAAACGATATTTAAACTTTGTAACATCGAATCTTTCCCCGCCAACGTTTCAGACACCGACAATAACGTCGACATGACGGGCACTTCAGTGGGTAGGGCTATGGATGCATCAACTCCGCTGTGGGGTACACTAGTAACATTCCGGAGTGCTATTGACAGGAGTTGTAGTTCCGGTAGTCATCGTACTGTGCGCCTGCTCTAAGCTGTATTTCTCCACGTAAGTTATACGCCCTCATGTTGACGTATCGGGCTCCGAGAAATTAAATCAAATTGTTCCTGTCTCCTCGCTGAGTAATTTTTTCCTCGCAAGCTGGAATAATTTGTTATCTGCCCGTATACGTTATCCGCCTCCACTTTAAACGTGCCAATGTTACTTTTGTAGATTAAACGGCGATTTACAACACCCCCGCCCGATCCGGACATTCAACATATACGCGCCCATCGTCCAAAAGGCTTGTGATGACGATCTTTAACACATGGGGCGTCCTCAAGAACAAAGAGTCTGTCTATTTTCGAATTTGGTATTGATTATTCCAGACACGAGATAATTACAGTTTCAAATCTGTCGATAAATTTTCCGGGGAAGCGGAAAAGCGTGAAATACCTACTCCCTGGATACGCGCTATCTAATTGCGCCGTGCACCCGTTGCCATATACACGTTGGATCTTATAGCTATATGAGAACGTACCTATACAAAAGGTTGTATTTTTCTGGCTGGCAGCAAACTCGTATCTTGAATTACGTGAAGAGCCAATGTGAAGCTTGCCTGCTCATACACGAAGACATGGAGCCGGATTAAACCCCGCCTTATAATGTTGTAATTTTGACGTGCTAATTGCAACATATCGATGTACTGCCCAGCCCTGTACCAAAACCTATTCGTGACCGCTGTCAGTCAACAAACAGCCCAGGCCCGTATAAGCGGTATAGCTGTTCCGTTTCCCCGCAATTTTTCAGCAAATTAGCTTTCCCCGGAATATTTTTCCCCGCTATATAGTTTGACCGCGCATGCGCAGCCGTGCAACGCCCAACAATGGCAATTTACTTTTTCCGTGGCCGCTTCACGCGCAATTAATTTTGTGGGGCAGGCAAGGCGCGGAACAACAGCATTAAACTCTAATGCCTAGAGAGCAATTCTAGGGTTTTGTATGGAGGTTGCCAATATCCACTTCAAAACTGGAAGTTGGTCTGTTTGCACTTTTGACTGCTATAAAAGCGGTCCTGTTCCCCACCTTAGAACCGTTTCCCCCTCTACTGTCTCCTATTTGTTTTGTCCTTTTCCGCTCTGTTCTATCGCTAACTAACAATGGCTCTCACAAACATGCTACACAACGAGTCAACAACAAATTCTTTCCAAGACGACTCTGATGGAAAGACCCAGCAATCTGACACCGAAGTTTATGTCGAAAGAGTCGATGCCCCACTCACATTCAGAACGTGGATGATTTGTGGTTTTGCCTCCTTTGGTGGTATTTTCTTTGGTTACGATTCTGGTTATATCTCTGGTGTTATGGGTATGAATTACTTTATCCATGAATTCACAGGAAAAGCTTACGGCTCTGATAACTTTGCCCTAGACTCTTGGCAAAAATCTTTAATCACCTCCATCTTGTCCGCTGGTACTTTCTTTGGTGCATTGATGGCTGGTGATTTTGCAGATTGGAAGGGTAGAAGACCAACCATCATTGGTTCCTGTCTTTTATTCATGGTTGGTGTCGTCCTTCAAATTGCTTCCACCACTGTTGCTCTCCTTACCGTCGGTAGAATTATTGCCGGCTTTGGTGTCGGTGGTGTCTCTGCTACTATTATTCTCTACATGTCTGAAATTGCTCCTAAAAAGGTTAGAGGTACCATTGTTGCTGGTTACCAGTTCTGTGTTACCATTGGTTTACTTTTAGCTTCTTGTGTCGATTATGGTACCAAAAACAGAACTGACTCTGGCTCCTACAGAATTCCTATTGCTTTACAATTGATTTGGGCGATCATTCTTACTATCGGTCTCTTTTTCCTTCCTGAATCTCCAAGATATTACGTCAAGAAGGGTAAGGTTGATTTAGCTGCTAAAGTTTTATCTATTTTGAGACAACAACCTGCAGATTCCGCTTATGTTCAGGAAGAGCTTGCTGAGATCATTGAGAACCATGAAAGAGAATCAGCCCTCATTCCAACCCAAACTTACTTTCAATCTTGGGCTTCCTGTTTCTCAGGTTCTCTTAGAGACCAGTCTTCCAACCTTAGAAGAACTATTCTTGGTACCTCTTTGCAAATGATGCAACAATGGACTGGTATCAACTTCATTTTCTATTTCGGTACTACCTTCTTCCAAGAATTAGGAACCATTAAGAATGAGTTCCTTATTTCCATCATCACCACTTTAGTTAATGTCTGCTCTACTCCACTTTCTTTCTACACCGTTGAAAAGATGGGTAGAAGAATCTTGCTCATTTATGGCGCTGCTGGTATGTTGGTTTGTGAATTCATCGTTGCCATTGCTGGTACTGTTGACGGTGGTAATAATAAGACTGTTTCTGCAATGATTGCTTTCATTTGCATTTACATTTTCTTCTTTGCTTCCACTTGGGGACCAGGTGCTTGGATCGTCATTGGTGAAATTTTCCCAATTCCTATTAGATCCAGAGGTGTTGGTCTCTCCACAGCTTCCAACTGGTTATGGAACTGTATTATTGCTGTTATTACCCCATACATGGTTGGTGAGGATAAAGGTAACTTGGGCGCTAAGGTTTTCTTCATCTGGGGATCCCTCTGCACGTGTTGTCTCGTTTACGCAATCTTCCTCGTCCCAGAAACTAAGGGTCTTACATTGGAAGAAGTTGATATCATGCTTGCTGAGACTACACCTTTAACCTCTTCTGCATGGAAGCCACACAATATGGCACCAGTCGATGATGTTATCAAGGCAGAAGTCGACCACAAGGAAAACATCTCTTTGGAAGAACACCAAGTTTGAATCATCTCTTACCCCTGATCACACTTTCCTACTTTAACTAATTTTACTTCTCAGCTTCAATTCTACCCATCGACAATAGCGTGGGTACTCTCTGTGTTAAATTTATAATAACGATAACGAGTAACGATATACAATCTCAGCTAAAAATATCAACACCACGTCAATTAATTTGGATCTGTTCTGTTTTATTCGTAGTGCATCAGGACGGTGCGTCGCCAGCATTTTCCACCTACTGGATAAACTATGCATCAAGCGGCAAGTAAAGTTCAAGTTTCAAGATCCAAGCTAGTAGACATTGAGTTACACGGTTCATATCAATACTGCGAGGTATGGAAATTTGAATGGATTGGATGGCATTCAACATTCGAACTTCAAAACTGGAGCCAAAAGTCAAAACGGTATAGAAACTATCACAATATTTTAACCGAAAAGAGAGTATAATCCAGTATATATGCCCATATGGTGCGATAGGGAAGGTTGAACCACCCAAGCAAAACCTTAAATAACCATGGGCATGCGATTCCTGCTCAACATAATCTTTTTAATATTCAACTCTGGAAACTACAACGTATTACGCATGGAAGTATACAAACTCCAACAATGAAACATCAGCTCCAATCTCACTCGTGGTCTCGCCGTCGACACACACACACACAAACACACACACACTCAGTATTTGTACATGAAAATGACGGCGTTGCACAAGGAAAAAGGAATGGATGAAACACCGAGAGGATGGGGGAAGTGAAATGAAATGAAATGCAATAAAATGAAACAAAATAAAATAAAATCAATCAATCAATGAATGAAGTCAAAATCAATCGCAGATTGTAGCAGTCATGCTTTATAATAGTGCAATTGCCAGTAATGCAAGCGCATTGCAAACTGGGGTCAAGGAAGAAGCACCTGCCGTTGATACTTTATCAGAAGAAGGTCCAGTAGAAGCAGAGCCTGAAGAAGAAATTGGAAGAAAAGATGAGGTGGGTTTCTTTGGTGCGACAGTGGTAGCGGTGGTCATACCATCCATCGTCATTCCACTCATTTCCATATCCATTGACGAGGTTGTTAATACAGCGCTAGAATCAGTGGACGTACTCATCTCCATAGTCATACCGTCCATCGTCATTCCACCCATGTCCATGTCCATTGAAGAGGTTGTGGATGCAGAACCTGCGGTGGTTGTGTTGAAGGCATCTAGGTATGTAAGTGTTGCAATTTTATCGATCTGTTCCTCATCGTTGGCAGATACTAAAGTTGCTGCACCTTCATCCCAAGCAATGTCCAAGTCGGTTGAGTTGGCACATTGTCCGTTGAATGTTGGACCATTCTCAGAGACGACGACATCAACGCAATTGTACATGTACTCGTAGCCGCCCTCTTTGCCAAGGGTTGCATAGATGATTTGAACAACACCTGTTTGGTTCACCTTGTTATATTTGGCAGGTAATTGTACAGAAGGAATGCAGAAGTTACCCTTGTGTTGGTCAACGGGTTCATAAATTAGCTCATCAAAATCAGCACCGGTTGTACAATCACCGTTGCCGCAGAAATAGATTGCTCCCACTCCGAAATTATGTTTATAGTTAATCTCGACGGGAGAACCTGCAGGGTTCCACTCGAACGCTGGTAGCACCGGGTAATTATCACCACCGCATGGAGATTCTGTCTGGGTGTCCCAGTTAGTGGCGTTTCGTTCCCCAGGGAACGGGACACGGAAATGTGCTTGTACTCCCGTGGCGGCGGAGAGTATTGAAAGAATGACACCTATAGTTAGTTGCATTCAGGTAGAGATCGAATGTGAAGTTGGTTACTACAAAAGAGCATTCAAAGAAACATGCGGTAACTCTCAGTTTTATTTACCCCAGCTTCAAGAAAGAAGACTTTGGGCCTCTTTTATAGGCATGTAGTAAGCTCAAGTGCCGTCGTTGCGGTCCATTTAACTTTCTCTTGAATGGATCGCCAAATCACTCTATCGGGTAATAATACTTCCGCGTTTGGAGGTTGATAGCGGAGCAATCTACCTGGAAATTTGCGCATCAACACTTATTTGCTCGTGTATGTCTGCAATAGGTTGGGGGAGCAAATTACACCACTAGGTGTGCCCATATCGAGTCTATATGATTGACCACTGGAGCATAAATGTATGTCTATATATTGAGATAGTGGATGGATCTGTGGCGGGTGAAGCATCATCGCACGTGCGGTGTGAATTAACACGCGGCATCAGTTTGATGACTAAAGACATGCATTAATAGTAGCTAACATCGATGCAGTATAAGATCATACCGGGGAAGGTAAGAAGGACATCTAAACTCTGAAGTTTGCACAAAAATAACGCTAGACTCATTGTTGATCAATAGTTGGTCTGTGATTCCTAAAAGATTGTAATCGATAATGATAAGGGGTTCTGAGATGGGTTTCGGCGGAGGGTGTTCTTGTATAGGAGCTGTTACAGCTACCTGTAATATTAAAACTCGCATCTTTCTGATTGCTTGGATAACATCTATATGGGACAGAGCATAAGGGTAGATATATCCAATGCATTGCTGATAACTTGCAACCTGAACAATATTCTCTAGGGATATGGAAGCCGTCGATATTGAGAAGGTCCCAATGAACGATAGTATGAAAACCCTGGGTGAAACATACCAAGCTGTTATGAGACATTCTGGTATTGATGAGCATCAAATTCCAATTAATTCATTCTCCAATTGTTTTATAGCGGGCCGTGATTTCGGGACGTCGGTCACTTTTTTTCCGCAATATGTTGGCGTCCACCTATACGTATGTATATGTATACAGTTGATTTTGTTATTTCAACTAGATATCGGATGCGTATCCGTCCCATTATAGGCAGTGTTGGTTATACACACAAATAGAATGATTGGCATTAACAACCGGCTAAAACAACAGGAAGGACTCGATGTTTTGTTTAAAAGGGTTGGTGGCAATTGTTTTGGCGGTGGTTATAGACGGATTGTTGGTAAAAGCTATTACTATTTGAACTTGAAGGTCTACAAGTAGCCCAGTAATGAAGAAGTCTCGGCTTTTTTGGAATATTGAAAGTATGCGACGGTTCAATGTGGTGGGTCCGTATACATTATATTGTTTCATTTCAGAAATACCACCGAGATCTGGGAAGCTTTGAAGATAAATTGGCTCATTGAATGCCATTCATGAATAATTATCGCTGGCGCCGCAGCTGATTCCTATAGGCTGGAATGTACAGTACATTGGCATGCATCCAGTTTCAAAGTACTGAATGTGGCCATCTAAAAAATACTAGGAACATATTTACATCTGAGCATGCACACCGTGTCATTTAAGCCCCAATATTATTTATATGTATATAGCACTATCTAGAGGGATACCGATAAGGTACATGGTTTGGATTTGAGTGCTCTTGTAGCTAGTGTACATATGGACAATCTTCTACATGTAAAGTGCATACGAATTTTAATAACGCATATAGGGTTGATATGAGCACACACATGGGTGAAACACATGAGGGACGGTTGTCAATTGTGTATGTTCTGTGCCTATCAAGTAGATGGCCCTCTAGGTTTAACCCAACGTGCACTCTCTTTGTACGTATGGTGTGATCAAATTATATTTATATCTCTCTACGATTCAATGTACGCATTATTTATTGCAAGTTTCTTTCGGTGAGATGTGCAAAATGTGACTGAACAGTCACACCTATAGATATTTATGTATATTTTATTAGAATCAAAGCAAAAATAATATATTTTAGAGTACGCGCACAATTGTCTTTAAACTCGAGTTCTTTAAGCTGTATACGTACAGGGATTAAATCCCACAATACATTTATTACTACTAGAATGATGTACGGCCGCCAAAACTTGCGTACCTTAATGCATGTAAACTTGTTAAGGCACTCCACTCGGTAATAGCTGCCTAGTTGAGAGTTCCGAAATTCAGTTTCTGTTGGAGGTGTTTACACACCTAGCAAATATCAGAGCTCACAGTCAGTATACAACAATTGGCAGTGACACAGTTGTTCAGTTTGCAATGCATCTATACGCAATTAGTATACAATTTCACCTGCATTATAAGATCGATATCGTAAATAAATGTATGTAGAAACGGCAACAATACCGGTGATTTAAGTTTGAGGATTCTAACAACTCAAAACCCGCGCAACTGCCGATCCGGCATTGATGCGTTTAGAGCTTGACAGCCATGCCGGTGCTAATTTACTGGCCGCTGGTTTTAATGTGAGCTTTTGCCCTGTCAGAACACCGCGGAACGGCGTCAATATCGCCTTCACATTTTACCCAACAAATTTCCAGGCATAAGAGCAAACTTATATTTAACGTACTTACTGAGCCCAATTTCGAACAATTAAGTTGGTTTGCCTGGCGAATTCCAGTGCATCGATAGTAGCCATTCCTTGTTTTTATATTGTGGTGATTGGGGGCACTTTGAGGTCCAGGGTTTCGAAGTTTCGTCATTTGCTGAAACCTTTTCTGTTTGTTTCTTTTCTTCCCCTATCTAGTGCTTCGATCCTCCATGTATATTCCAGTTGGAGGCTATGTGCATGTGTGCATGGCCCTCAGATCGGCCAAGCATGCATATACATGATTGCGAGCCTCTCCCGGGCATGCCTCTAGCTTGTATGTGCGTTGTGTTCTAGAACACCGAGGCTTACACGGCCCGCAGCTTCCATGCCGATCTCACGCAATAGAAGCAATATCCCGCATGCACAGAACAGATGTGCATATGCACGCCGGGCAACTCCGTATCGCTGTTGGGATGGACGGTATTTAAACAGAGCTCTTTCCTCCCTTGATACAGGTCCTTGTTTCACAAAATACTAATCCCTGCGTGAACCGGGGGCTCTTATGTCGAAAAGCTTTTGACGCTCTCCTTTACTCACTTTGAACATTACATTTATTGTGCAGTGACGCGCAACAGTTGGCTCTGCTAGACGAAAGAAGAAATTATAGTCTCGAATCTTTTAAATTTGACGACGTCAAGATTCTACAGCTTACCTCATATACAAAGGAACATTTAGAATTATTGAACGCATCGAAGTTCACTCCAGCGAAGCAGAATCACACAATCACTACCGATCTGCCCCCTAAATAACATCAACTTAAGTCTGTCCTCGCACCTTTTCTTTTGATCCGATCTTGACTCGGATCTTTTTGATTTGACAACAGACACTTGCAACACTTAATCAGTTCCAAAATGTCAGGGAACACATCCATGCTATACAGTTTTGATGCTCTGAATGGAGGCACCAATACATCACAAAATCCTAATAATGAGTTCCAAAATAATGATCACGCAAACAACCTCACTGTGAATCAAAGAGCAAGTCTTTTTCCGACACATTTTAATAATGGATCAACGTCATTGCCGCATGCATCGAACTCCTTGGTACAGACATATCCAAAACCTTCAAATTTAGGACTACACGTCTTTCCACCTGTTTATATGAGTTCTACTGTCAGTGGTACCGAAACGGACTTAGGCTCAGGTAAATCAATAATGACCACCAGTCACGAAACTACCTCTCAATTTGACAACTCTGCGCCTCCGTCTAATAACCACAGTAATAACAATAGCATCAACAGTCATTTTATCTTGGATAAGCACAACCAAAACTACAAGATCAACGGTGTTTCTGCTTCTGCCTTTGTTGAAGGTCTGCCGCTAGCTAACTCTCCAACATCGCCGATTTGCTATGCCAACGACACACACTCAACCGTCAGTAGACGTTCTGTGCATACGACAAACAACACGAGACGGCCAAGTCTAATATACCCTTTAACGCCACAGACTAACTCTTCCAGACAGGGCGCATCTCCGGTGGACACGGCATCTTATGTCCATGACGGTAACTCTCATATGAAGAACTACGGTGTCAGAAAGGGAGCAAGTGACTACTATGGTTATTCCCATCCACATACGCAGCACCCTTATCAACAACAGCAACAGAAACAAAGACAACATCGACAGCAACAGCAGGGTACTGAGACGATGAAGTTGTTTTACCACGTTGCTTCCCGCTCTTATGTGTATATGTCCGAAAGCGAAGCAGAAGATGGGCTAATCAGAAAAGAGCTTATACGACATGATATGCAGAAGAATCGCAAGGTTACCAAAAACAATAAACCCATCCGTGGCTGTAACGATGATGATCATGAGGAGGTAGAGGAAGATGAGGATGAAGATGAAGATGGGGATGAGGACGACGATGACGATGGGTCAGATAACCATTCCGAAGCTGCCGAAGGTGACGCGGACGTGAACTCATTGTCACACGGTGCTAAATCAAAGAGATCGAGAACTGGGTGTCTCACGTGTAGACAGCGCAAAAAGAGATGCTGTGAGACGAAACCTATTTGTGCAGAGTGTGAACGACTCAGCATTAAATGTCGTTGGCCCGTGCCGGGAAGCGAGAGGAAGAACAAGTCTAAAAATCAGCCAAGAATATCCCATGACGAGATGTATCACGAGGTTTACGGTGTCATCAAAGTGTTACGCGGTGTCGTTGAGTACAAGATTGAGGAGTAGTTCGTTACACTTTATTCCACACTCCACACTCCACACGCGCGCACATGCGGATAAGTACGTTACAGTCTATAGTCCATAATATAATTTATAATAATATACCCATCCACTTAATTGCACGTTTCAACAATTGGTAAGTAGGTGTATCCCATTCACATCCTGCTTGCAGCAGGTTCTTTATTTGTCATCTAATTCTTTAGTGCGCTAACTTCAAATCGCCAGCTATTGTACATGGGTCGTGCTACGTGGACGACTCTATAATTTGACTGGTGAACAATTTTGTCAGCTATAGGCCAATATTTTATGCGATATATGCACATCACTTGCGGGACAAGGTGCATCCTCAACGTCAAAGCTCGAGGCCTGTGATCGGTCTTCAAGGGTACAGAAATCGTCGATTTAAATTTTGGCGTTCTATAATTATACGTCCGCGGCGAACGTTCAGCCAATTTCTTGAATACAATGCACTGATGCATGGAACCCGGCCAGGCCGCTGGCTTTCGATTCTCTTCAAACCAAAAAATTCTTTCGGAAAAATTACTGGCATTGTGTGGACAGCTCGAATTTGCATGCGAAGTCTGCGCTAGTTCGTTTACACTTATATAAGCTGGGGCTCTTCATTATTCAGTATTGATGAACTCTCTGCGGAATGACTGTACCGCAAAGTATAGCTTGGACTGGACTCATGGGCATGTGGTTACAGGGGTAGTGACAGCCGCCAATTTGCAAGTTCTGAAACACATGCATTAATATTGTAATAATTGATAAGTACTGTGGTACATGCATGCACACACACCCATGCATGTGCGCATGTGTGTGGAATATGCGGAATTGTAGTACCCGGCTTCTCGATGCAGCTAGTAAGAATTATACATGCATGCATATATAGCTGGCGCTGGGTGATCGGCAATAACTCTAGACTGGTATTTTAACGATTGAAGGGACTCGCGACCCGCGCGCCGGTGTGCATATCGCTGTATCCGGCAGTTGTTGACGAACGATCTGTGCTTCGTTAGACTTATTGTGCGTATACAACTCAAACGCTAGCTAGCTAGCTAGCTATACCAGCTATAACATGCACATCTAACGGGTTATGAAACGGATTAGGATTGGCAGGGTTGTGCAGGGTTGTGCAGTTACCCGGCAGCTGAGTGGCAGTGCTCTTTATGTACGGCCAGAACTATTTTTGAAGTGCACGTCAACGCTTAGATATCTAGCTTGTCAAGTTCAAGCTGCAATATTGTTATCAGAAATTTCTTGAAGGGGCTGTGCATACGTTGCAAAGTATTTTCGTTTAAGCGGTCCCTGTACACGTTCAACTGGCAGTTGAGACTGCACTAAGCGGTAACTATTAACTGAATTCTCTTAACAATTTACGTTTGTGTAAACTAAACAAACATGTGTCATGCCGAGCTACTTACAATAATACAGACCACGCGCTACATCGATTTAAGACTATACCCTAGTATTTTTTAACTTATATAGTAGTTGCCTGGCGCCGGCATCCCATCATAAGCCATACTGGAATTGCCGTTGAAGTTGCCGACTATTGACGATATCGATATGAGCGAGCGCTGGTTGATTTGACCAATTCAATTTAAATTTCAAGTTCTATAACTAATTAAACTCTACTATTGTTTGTAAACAGCATATACGAAAAATTGTTCGGCCATCGTACGCGGGCTCTAGAATTTTGAGGAAATAGTTCTCGGGCCAAGGGGCGCATTAAATGTCAAAATGGCCAATGAGCGTTCGCGATTGATCAAATTGTGACTGTACAGCGCTGGACATTCTCTGGCCTGCACGTGGTATTCTTGGTTGCTTGGTCGTGGATACCCTCTATAACATATAGTAGGCATCTTGTATCTATATACTGTCGCTTGCCCATGGGATTCATATATTAGGATTGCTACACACATGCATGTGTGGTCAATATCGGGTTGGGGTGCACTAAAAGTAAGGCCTCAATTCAACAATAGAAAATATTAAGCTTTCAATCAATGCCTTGTCGGGCCGCGCAAGCGATAAACTTTCAAGCTCCGGATCATCTCGCGAACAGACTTTAAATCTGAGGCATGTATCGTTGGGTTGCTACGTGGTTGCTTGGTACGTGTTGTGTGGTATACACAGGATATAAGTTATTAAACATGGTGCAAAGAAAAATGAGCAAGGAGCAATGAGTAAGACTGGAGTAAAGCTTTGAATTTAGAGCGATGTAGAAGAGAAGCGCAATAGCGCAAGTGGGAATCGGGTATATGTGTAATTTGTGAAAACATCAACGTGTGGTGAGGTGATGTCTCATATTATATGCTCAGACAATCAGTCTCACACTGATCAACTCCTGGCTGAAGCTAATGCGCTTCTTCGTGCATTCCGCTACCGAGTCCTTAGCACAAACCCGCTTGCGTCTCTTCAAAATGCTGCGCAAGCCCGGTGTACCGTTGCTAGTGATTTCTGTGTTGCTGTTTAAACTTTTGCCGGTGCTAGTACCAGTGATGGAGAGTGTGAGCTTTGGAGCTAGGCTCTCTGTCGAAGTTGTATTCACGTCTGAATCATTAACGGCAGAGTCGCTAGAGAACGACGTTGAAGTCGACTCCACACTGTACCTTCTCTGAAACATGAGGCTGTCATTGTCACTGGAAATTGCCTCTTCATCCATCGTAGATGGAGATGCAGGTGACCAATCACTCATCTTGCAGTCACCCTCTGTATCAAAAAGCATCGCCGTACTGTCATCAATGAGAGTCGGTGCTGATACTGATGATGCCGGTGTAATGTCCTCGTCGTCATCAATGAGCGGGCCGTAAAGCACTGTCACGTCATTTTCCTTAAACCAGTTAATCTTTGTAGGATCGAGCTCCTTGAGCGACTTGAGCTTCTTGTACCAAGCTCTCCAACAGGCATTTTCTAACCTTGGCTGTGAAGTTGTCGGTAGAAACATCATGAGGTCGTCCGTTTGTTGCACCAATCTAAGTCTAGTGATATTGTCCACGTTCGAGAGTTCATATTGTTTCATAAACTGATTATTAACAATGCTCTTCCAACAGTTGTGATACTGTTTCGACGTTAAATCATGCGAAAAGTAGTCCACCGCCAGCGGTGGTTCTGTTTGCACAAACGATTCATGTACGCTGCTTGTACTGAGGACAGGGAGAACGTTGAACCGGTTCCGCCTCGTCGCCTCAATGAAGTTTGTGTCAAGAAACTGATGGGCTAAATTGAGATATTGCGGTTCCGTGTATGATGTCGACTGCGTGTGCACCTGCGCCTGTGCGTGTGCGTGTGCGTTTGCTGCTGTGTGTGCTGGTGTCGGCGCTTCAGTCGGTGTGTTCTTTTGCTTTTGCAAGTGCGTGTATGTGTGTCCCATGTTGCTTGCGATGTATGTATGTGTATGTATTGGATAAGTATAATGGGATCAGGCTGTAATATATGGTATGCCTTTGTTCCTTTCAGACTAGAACAGACTATATTCGTAGCCCCCGCAATAGTATGGGTTTGACTATGAACCAGCAGAAGCGGCGCCAATGGTCCACTTTATAGTAGCGGCCTCTTTACCTCTCCCCACCACGCAGCGACAATGGGCTGTTCGCTGTTTGCGCTCTCTCCTCTTTGCGATATATCTTTGTTGCTGTTTTCTGTCCCGCCACAAATTTAGCACTAGACCGCTAGCACGATAAACCCGTCCCCGGATTAGCAGCGAAATTTCTATCCCCCCAGCCCCACGCCCAGCATAAATTCTATTGTTCTCTGCGCCATTTTGCCGACGCGCGAATCGTTCTTTTTTTTTCACCTTCCGCGGGCGCCAAAATAGTCAGGGCGGGTCGTGCGTCGTGCGTCGTCATGCATCTTGCACGACTCTCACTCGGCAAACGCAGCAGCAGCAAGTGCAGCCAGTGCATCATTGCACATAGCGGCCTTATCGTCAGTACTGTTAGTGGTAGTGTTAGTGTTTAGAGTATTGATATTTTCAATATCCGCCTCATCACCGTCACCACTACCACAACCATCGAAACCAGCAGAAATCCCCACATTTCTAGAACGAATCGTATTCTCCAAATTGACCGTTCCAACGTACATTTCAGCCCCTCCTGCATTTTTCTCTATCCTTCTCGCAAGATCCCTACCAGATCTGAATCCGTTGTATGGTGTAAAATACTGGTTAGTAGTCATAAAGGCATCGCTTTTCATGCAGTTCTTTAACATCTCCACTCTTTTGGCATCAAATTCGAGTCGCTCTTTAACATATTCGTCATATCTGTTGCGTATCTGTACCTGTCCGGATGCTAATGTGGAATTGACGCCATGCCCTTTACCTGGGGCTAGGGCTTGAACATAGCCTTCAACGTTGACAAAGGAGGGGACGTTTACAGGGGTACACCTCCTTCCATACGCTTCATTGACAACATCATCATTATTATCGTCATCATCATCATTAATCTCCCATTCACCCGGCCATTCGTAGTAATGTTTCTTCTTCCCTTGTTGAATAGCTCCACCATAAGTTTGGGGAATTGATAGTCGGTTATCTAAAACTCTCATGAATATCCGTGCTTCACCATCATCGCTGATATTCACGCTCACCTTGTACTGATAATTGAATCTATACCTATTGAGATCTAATTTACGTTGTTGCAACTTGTTCTCTTTATCACGCAGTGTGAAGGCTGAATATTGCGGTGATGATACAATGACACTCTCCAGTTGTTCCTGTTGTTGTTTTCTATGTTGTGGACTACCCTGGCGTCTCTTGGGCGTGTTGGGCGTGCACACTGGTGACGAATTGATGAATTTGTAGAATTGTTCATCATCCTGATGATCGTTCACACGCGGCGTTGCTTGAAATTGTGTGAATTGTGGTAATTGCTTCACTCTATCCGAATGCAGCGGTGATGTACCATATGGTGAAGATGGTGCATCACCAATCTCACTGGTCATTATGTTCGTACCGCTGCTATGTAGTGAATCTTGTAATGGTGACGAAGAGAATGCAAAATCATTCCTGTACTCTCTCTTCCTCTTGTTATTGGTGTTCATGCTTAAATCAAATGTGTGCATCATTCCTTGTGAAATGTCTTTGGAATGGGATGTTTCATCTCTGGATCTAACTCCAGCTCCAGAACCGGATCCAGCACAACTATTGGTATTCGACTCGTTGTTAATCTCATGAAGCACTCTCATCTTATCGGACGATTTGCATTTGCTTGTCCGACGGCCGATGGTACCTATGGTACCGATTCCAGTACCACTTCCAGTGACATTGACTCCCTTGGCACCCTTAGAGGGACTGAGCCGCATCACTGGGGATGCGCAAAACCCCTGCTTTGCCGTCGCCTCACTGAGTTCGAGAGCGCTCTGCTCCTCTGTTGATTGCACCGTTATGGGTATCGTCACTTCGCCCTTTCCGAGCTGTTCGGATGATGAGCCTGCGATTGCTGTGTCGCTCATGTTGTTGATTGTTCTATTCGCCGGTCTGCCTCTACCACGTTTCTTCGGCGGCAGTGGCAACCCCAGTGTGTTCTGCATGCTCTGTTGTGTTATGTTGTGCTATGCTGCACTGCGCTATAGTGTACTATGCTATCCTATATTGCGCTGTCGTTCTTCCGCCGTAGTTGCTGGTTTGGCATTGGCATTAGCTTTGACTTTCAGAACTTGTTTCGTCTCCGTTTGTTTCGAAGTTCGTTTTTCGCAGTTGCCTAATCGGGAAATGTAATTGCACTCAGAGCACAGAACAGGCCTATACTGGCTGTGGCTGCCAACGAAACCGCTTTTCTCTTCTCCGGAACAACTACCAGCAAGAGACACGGCACTGCATAGCATAGCACAGCATAGCATACAGCATGGATAACGTCAAGCAGTGGCTGCAGATAGACACCAACCCAGAGACACGCGCACAGGTGAGCCAATTGCACGATGCCGCCAATTCAGGAGACTCGAACGCTGCACGCCATCTCCACGAGATACTTGACACGAGGATCGTTTTCGGCACTGCTGGTCTCCGGGCACGCATGGAGGCCGGATTCAACAGAATGAATGATGTCACGGTATTGCAGGCATCACAGGGCCTTGCCGAGTATATAATGAAACAAAGTGAGTGCGATGTCTCTCACAGTGTAGTTATTGGTCACGACCATCGTCATCACTCAAAACGGTTTGCAGAACTGACTATTGCTGCATTTGCTCACAAAGGGTTTAAAGTGCATTATATAGGCGCTGGAAATTGTGCCACTCCAATGGTGCCATTTGCGGTGGACAAGTATGGCGCAGATGCAGGAGTAATGATCACAGCCTCTCACAATCCGAAGGATGATAATGGTTATAAAGTATACTGGTCCAATGGATGTCAGATCATCCCTCCTCACGATACCGGGATCCAGGAATGCATATTGCAGAATTTACAACCGGTGCTTAAATCTACTCCGTCAGGCTGGGATACCAGTGATTATTTGATCGCTGATAACGAAAACATCCACTACTGTTTAGATGAGGTTGTCCAAAGTTACCAAGACCATTTGGTGAAGAAGTTGTGGAATGCATCCACGCCATTGAATTCCAGCTTCAGATTTGCATACACTGCCATGCACGGTGTTGGGTTCCCGTTCGTGCAGAGCTTGTTACAGAAAATAGGTGCCGAGAAACACATGATCCCCGTGCTAGAACAGTGCAGCGCAGACCCTGACTTCCCGACCGTTAGCTTCCCTAATCCGGAGGAGAAGGGTGCATTGGATCTTGCTATGAAAGTTGCAGATGAGTATGAGCAGGGTGATGTTTGTCTCGTTCTAGCCAATGATCCAGATGCAGATCGGTTCTCTGTCGCTTTCAAGTCCACTACAACGAGAGAGTGGAGACAGCTCTCGGGCAACGAGATTGGTGTTCTCTTTGCAGATTTTGTTATCTCGAACATCGAAACTGATGCTCCGGGTTCACCCGATCACGTTTACTTGCTTAACTCGACGGTTTCTTCTCAAATGATAGCATCAATGGCTGCTAAAAGGGGATTTCACTTCAAAGATACCCTCACCGGCTTTAAATGGATCGGCAATGAAGCAATAGCTCTCGAGAATCAGGGATACAGTGTACCATTTGCATATGAAGAAGCGATTGGATTCATGTTCCCAACACTTCACGATAAGGATGGAATTGCCGCACTCTTAGTATTCTTGCAACTCTACAGCGCTCTCATTGCGCAAGGAATTGATCCTGCTCAGAGACTAGATCAGCTCTATGAAGAATGCGGATACTTCAAGCAGTGTAATGGGTATTACAAGACTCCCACCCCAGATACCACAGAACTTATCTTTAACAAGGAAATCCGCAACTTAGAAGGAACCACTACGTCATCGCTAGCTCCACCCTTTCCTACATCGATAGGCAGCTATACAGTCATTGAATGGAGAGATCTCACCACAGGTTATGACTCCACCACACCTGACAAGTTGCCAATATTACACGTGGACCCGTCTGCGCAGATGATCACGTGTAAGTTGATCGCCAATACCAATACCAATACCGATGCCGATGCCAATGCCGATGAGTTTGTGCGGTTCACTGTGCGCGGATCGGGTACGGAACCAAAACTGAAGGTGTATATCGAGGCCAAGGCTGCGGGCCCCTCACGCGCCGCAGAGCTGGCAGAGGACGTGTGGGCTCTTCTTCGTGAGCGGTGGTTCGTTGAAAAGTACGGGCTTGTCGAACAGCGTGTGTAGATTGTAGCATTAGAGATCCCGTATCCCGTATCCAAATTTGCTATTTGCTCTTTCTTTGTTTTCATTTCGCAGCGTTTTCCGTTTTTTTCCATTTGGCGATTCTCAACGTACCTGAAAAAGAGATATCCGCTTATTCCAATGCCAATGCCCAAACTTATACACGCTTGTTTATTCTATTTTTACACAATATGTTGCCAAAACGGCCCACCATCATTCAGCAAGGAAGCATGCAGGACGTCTGGAAACGTAAGAAGACAGACCTCCCGCTCACCATGAGCAGCGTGGAGCAGGGAGGTCACAGCAGCCTTGGCAAAAGGAACAAGTTTGGACAAGACAAGACATTGATCTACAAAATGGCACTTGGATTCACAATGGCGCTCTTCTTGTTCATACTGGCCTTCAACGGAAGTGGTGAACTTGATGATTCTGAGGACATAGTGCCAAACAATCCACTCTATTTGGAGAAACAGGCCCAACTGCAACTGAAAATGCAAATGAATGGTGATGCATCCACTGCTGCTGCTGCTGATGCTGCTGCCACAACTGGTGATGACATCCTCGAAATAGAAAATGATGCAAACAATGCACTCGCGGTGCCGCCAAACCAAGATGATTCACTTCCAGAAAACGTGGAATACTACGATCTCAACATGTACCAGGGGACGCCAGCGGGGAAATCTAATGAGGAAATTGTTTTATTATTAATCCCACTGAAGGATGCAGAGAAAGTGCTGCCTTTAATGTTCCGTAATATGATGAATATAACATACGATCACAGACTCATTGATATTGCATTTTTGGTGAGTGATTGTTCTGAGGGTGACCACACTTTAGAGACACTGCATGAGATGACATCCGCTATGCAAGAGGGGAAACTCGTACCAATTCTCGAAGAATTGGAGAATAGAACAAAGGGCAAGGGAGTCTTTGGATCCAGTGACCTATATCTCAAATATCTGCCTCCGGATTATATTGAAAGTGTTCATAAGGCATACAACCCACCATTCCATTCAGAATATGAGAAACCCTTCAGAAGTATACAGATTTACAAGAAAGATTTCGGTCAAGTAATTGGACAGGGGTTCAGTGATAGACACGATGTGAAGATTCAAGGTATCAGAAGAAAACTTATGGGGCGAGCTAGAAACTGGCTTTTATCAACGGCTCTCAAACCATACCATTCTTGGGTTTATTGGAGAGATGTCGACATTGAACTCTCACCTGGTGACATTCTTGAAAACATGATGAAATTTTCTAAAGATTTCGATGTCATTGTTCCAAACGTTTGGCGTCCATTACCACTTTTCCTTGGTTCTGAACAACCATATGACTTGAACTCATGGATTGAATCCAATGAAGGTTTGAAACTTGCCAAGAAACTTGATGAAGATGATGTCATAGTGGAAGGTTACGCCGAATATGAGACTTGGAGAGCTCATCTCGCATACATCAGAGACCCTAAGGGGGATCCGGATGAGATTATCGATTTAGATGGTGTTGGAGGTGTCTCCATTTTGGCAAAGGCGTCCGCATTCAGACATGGTACTAACTTCCCTGCATTTACGTTCATGAATCACGCTGAAACTGAAGCGTTCGGTAAATTGACAAAGCAAATGGGCATGAGAGTTGGTGGTTTACCTCATTATGTCGTGTGGCATATCTTTGAACCAAGTGAGGACGATCTCATCAAGATTTCCAAAATGGAGAGGAAAAAGAGAAGATTCGGCAAAGATAAGTGAACCTGCAGTTTCAACATTGATCACTCAACTCTGTGTGTCAACTATATAAAGTAATAGATCCCTGTAAGTTTAAGTTTTTTTCCGTTGAAGGAAAGTTAAAGTTCAAAGTGCAAAATTAAGGCAATTGATAACTGGTGGGTATACAGAGAAATACAAAAGAGAAACGAGTGTAAATATAATGTCACAAAAGAAGAGAGATAGCTTCTCTAATTTAGATTAATAGCACATAGAATTGAAAGCATCGCGTACAGCATGTTGGATCCGAAGACTCTAGTTCCAGCATTTTTGGAAGTAATGGACGACGTCGTCACGGTATTTGATGTAAGGGAGATACTTGATGCAGCAAGTGTCGTTGAAGTGATAATGGCCGAGGTGGTTGTCGTTGCATTATCATTTTTTGGGGGGTTGACAAACTTGATATTGTTGTTACGTTCAGCGAGACCAATCCATTGGTTCTCATAATCGAATTCAACATATTTATTTTCCATGAACAGGATTCCCAAAATCCATGCACCGTCTGCATTGGAATCTATACCTTGGATGTTACTGATGCAATAGCCTTCCAAGTCGGAAGATACAGGGTAAAGGGTGCCAATGTACATTTCTGGAGTGAGAGACCAGTTCTTATTGGAGATTTCGAGATCAAATTGCAGTGTTTCATTACAAAGAATGGCATAATTCTCACCATCTGTGATGGACTGTCTGAAGAATGAATGTAGAGTGTTAGCATCCTTAACTGATAGAATCAACGATGTGGTACCACTGTCCAACAGTCCGATTCTGGACGTGTTTGTATGATCATCATTGATCTCCAACGTGTCGAAGGACATTTGGAAATCATCCACGTAAACTGCATCTATCTTAAACTCCCAGTGACTCACTGCCTCTTCAATGATTGGAGATGTGTAAATTTCACCACTGTGAAGTGTATCCATGGTGCTACCCATAAAGAGGAGACCATCGTTCATCTCATCACTATCGTATTCACCCATGCAGATCGTGAATTTTGAAGAATCGATATCACCATTCTCAGATAGGAAAGAAACAGCATTGACTAAACCTGTAATCGATGCATTATCCGCTGGTAAACCAAGAACTCCTGAAAACCCGTAATGTTGGAACAAGTCGGGAACGTGGTCGGCAACGCCAAACTCAAAATTTTGAGTCTCAAAACCTGCAATGATGATGGAATCATCATAGATGAATCCAGAAGCAATACCTGAATCATATGATAAAGCAAATGTTCCATTGAGCTGGTCTGCTTGTTCCGCATTGAAAAGTTCTTTACCCTTGCACGAGTTATCAGTGCAATTGGATGAGTAAAGCCATAAGTATGGTGAGCCAGTATCTAATAAAACTGGGTAGTCCTTAGCATTCAGGGTGATATTCACTGAGAAAGCTTGGTTCTCAGTATTTGAATATAAATAAGTCATACCTGCGGTCATAGTCTCAATTTGAATGCTGCTGGTCAAGGATGGATTCCCATTAGATGATTCTGTTGGTGAGGTGAATTGGGTGTTGTTACTTAATGCAAGAACACCTTGCTTTTGAGCTTGTTTGTAATCATCTGGTAGATTGGCAATCTCAGAGACAAAATACACGCTCTGGGAATCAATAAATGATGGGCGAGTATCGTGGAAAGCATGTGTGGTGCCGCACAGTATTGTCACCACTGTGCTCGAAATGAGTGAAAAAAACATGTAATGATGTCGTTGGTATGTAAGTGCAATGCCAAGTTGTGACCTTTAGCTAAGAAAATGTAGCCTTGTAAACGAGTGTGAGAGGTCTGTTAGATGTTTACTGCAGAGCAGTGGGGGAAGTAGTTGGTGAGGAAGAGAGGGTGCGATGATGGATCAAACTATCGAGACACACAACAGCTTTGAGTATGGTTATCTTTTCTGGTTGGTATGGGAAAACAATGTGCGGAAATTGGGTTGTGATCTGTATATGCATGTGCTTCCAATGGCAATCAAAGTTAATGGAGAAGTAATGTGCGCTGCCAACGTCTTAGATCTTCAATCGCAGATATATCTTTGCCCAAGGCTTTGCGTATCCATGTGGGATCTGCGGTGTTTCCGGCAGCACCGGGTGCAACTTATTCTCTGAATCTTTAATTCGTAACGTTGCCATGTCCATTTTTCCATGGCGCGTTCCGTGTTGACATTTCCTAATGCGGAAGTCCGTCTGGGTCACCTGCATCACCTGTTACCTGTTATCTCAGGCCTCAGGCTGCCAGTCCCGAATTGCTGCAGCAACTCTAGGAGCGGGACCCGGTTTAATTGCTGCCGCAGTCTCGTTGCCACCGTAACGGACGTCGTCGTTCTTCTTGTTGTAGGATAAATTGAAGGCCTCAGTTGACACCTTCATCCTTGTGATTGATGGGGTCATTCTTGAGCTCACTGTCTTTGATGGCAGTGTACACATAGGTGATGAACCGATCGATGGTTTCGGTTTCACCTGCCTTTGTGCCCATGAAGTCATGTCTCATGGATAACTATTACCACTCTTTCAACATCTGTTGTTTGGTTTTGTTGCCATCAAGGTTGAAGTCGTTGGTCATCTTTTGCAAGACGGTAGCACTGACCTTCACACCTGCAATGCTCACGGCTTCAAGTAACCATTCGTGAGCTGGAAGCAAAGACTTCATGTCGTAAGCCATGGCATCAACTGAGTCGTTGATCAACTTCTTGACAATAAATTCTTCTTCAACTCTACTATTGAGAACAGATGAACCAGGTCTGGTTGCATTCTGCAATAGGATAATGCAGATGTCACTGAGACCGCAGAATCTGGTACAGTCATTCATCCAGTCCCACCCCTTGAAAAAGTCATTAGCTGAGTGTAGCTTGACTGCCTTGAAGTTATCCTTCTTGTAATAACACTGTTATGGTCTTACTGACTGGATCTGCGTCTGGGTCTGAATAGAAAGAAATAACCTTTTCATGTTCTGGTTCCTTTTCCTTGTTCGCATCAATCTTCTTGACTGGCTTCAGATTAGCAACTGCGTCTTGGAGGTCGTTTGATTCATCAACCTCTTCTTCACATAAATCGATTTGAATCTTTTCTTTCCCAGCAATGTTTTCCGCAATATGTCACAACCTAACTGCATTCTGTGAAAAGTCGTCACACTTATTCCACAAGGTAGCTAATCGCGGACTCACAATAAGGGGATGGAATAATCTACAATGTATGGAGATTCACTGATTTCTTCTACATGGCTGTTATACAATGTAAAAGGTTCGTCTGAGAGATCCCATGGCCGGGAACCTTCATGAGCAGGCACGGCAAGTGTCCGGAAGCTAGGATCAGAAGTAGCGACACTTGACTTCTTGTTATCACGGCGAGGAGTACCGCGTTGGCTACTTCTGTCAGATGTATTCTGATGATTGTTATGATTATTATTATTATTGTGATGAAAGTTGCGTTTCTTCCTTGGGTCTTTAGAATTTCTGTACTTCTTACCACGGTTTCGAGAGAATTGATTATCGCGTTGACCCTTACCATTCGAATAGATGTACTTGTTGACGATTATTGGTTGAGTGGAATTACCAACAATCTCATTACCTTTAACTTCTCTAAGTCTTCGGTCAACTATCGGAATCAAGTCTTGGTAGTTTTGATAAACATGTGGACCAAGAAATGTTCTAACATCCTGTGGCAATTTCGCAGTGTACAACACAACGAGAGCACTAGGAGTTTGATCAGTGAATGATGCAAATGTTTTGAAGTCCCTATTGAAGTCATCGTAATCTTCTTCATCAAATGGCAACTGATTCAACATTGTCAATGCATATTGATGAGATTCTCTACTCCGGCAAAACTTCTTTGCAAACTTCTCTTTGAACTGTTCCCAGGTCAAGGAGAAGAAGTTAGTGATATCACTCAAACTATTGTACTTATCTAAAGCACTATCTGTAAAGAAAATATAACTAATCTCCACAAGATCTTCAGATTAAACTTTACGTTGTGTAGCAATAATTTCAAAGCGTTTCATCTACAGCCCAACTTCGGTTCCTGCCGACACCTCAACACCAAAGGATTAGTTTTCCTCTCGCCTGGAAGATAGTCGATAGAGATCTTATACTCAAAAGCTTCAAGAGCGCTGGTGTCAAAGATTTCGCCGATCATACGTTTGATATGTTAGGTAATTCCAGATAGATAAAACGCTTTGAAATTATCGCTAACCATCGGGGGTTCAGAATGAATATCTGGTGGAGATAAGTTACCAATCACGATCCTTTATCTGCACATGTGTGATATCTCAAGTTTCGCTTCCCGTTTCGGAAGCTAGATTACGTTCTTTGAGGTTTGCCGTACGGCTTACAGGCTCCTTGTTTGTGTTAACAACATCATCAATCTGCTCTGATGACTGCTTTGCTTTGTCGAGCACCATATTAGGATTGGGGTAAGATGACTTAGTCGCGTCAGATTCTTGATTCTTGGTTTCGGACATCATCGTAGAGTTATTTTGAGTAGTAGAATAGCTTATACAAACTACCGTTTAGAGGTTTTTTAGTTATGATAAAACAAGCTATATTAAAACTCAGAAAATACCCAGCTGCGTGCCATGTACACCGCATTGCTACTAGCTAGTACGGTAAGCCGAAACTGCTATTAGCACTGGCAAGAGCCCTGCGGCGCGTTAAGAATAGGTCAACCTTTGAGATGGTCCGGCGTAGTTAAAGTGCCAAGTGCGAATATTAGGGCAGAGTTTTGTCACAATGCCATCGAAATGACTTAAAGCGTGTACTTAAACTACCCATCAAAGGTATAGTTTAGAATCACTAAATACCAACTGCAGTAGTGAGAAGCACTTATAAGAATTGCGCCAGACGACTACTTGCAGTCGACATCCTATAAATCTTGGTACTTTGGCTCGGGAGGTCAGATCATACTTCTCTTTATTGGGCACACACACGTAAGAGGACGTTTCCATGTTGAATCCGAAGTGTATTATCCATCTCAGACTAATGAAAGAGCTCGTTGTTTTATAAAACTAAATAAATGAACTAACAACTATATCATAGTTTGATAATCAATAAGAAAAAGAACATGAAGATTAGTTTCAAGTGGGAAGCTTCTTCCATTTGAAGATTCGGCTGTTCACATCACATATTAGACTAGCTCACCTAATTTGGCAGCACAATGTTACGTCCGCTTATGCAAGTGGATTACCCTTTGCAGATATGCGGACTTTTCTGCTTGTGTACGAAATTATAGAATTTACACCATTTCAACACTCCAAAGATCACCCAAGAACATACGAACCGTGTATACATCAAAATTTATAGTAGCTAAACTGCAATACATGTAGAACTATCGCAAGCATAAGTTGGAAACCAATTAATGAAAAACTATTGTTTTGTATGGTGCTATCATGGTTCAGCACACGCTAACCCATTTATGGTCATTATGCTGTAGGCACTATGACCGTAAATTTGTTTATAGTCATCAATTGTAATCTTTACAAGTGTTCCATCCAGATTACTAAAAATAATGGTATTGGACAGTGCATTTGAGGCTTCACCAAGTCTTTATTAATACATGTCACGTGATATGTCTAAGCGCGTTTAGAAAGCCCAGCAACTTTCATTTTTCAAGAAATGGTCGGATGGTCTAGTTGGTTATGGCATATGCTTAACACGCATAACGTCCCCAGTTCGATCCTGGGTTCGATCATTCTTCAATTTATTTTTTTTGGTCTTTTTCTGTACTATTATTACTTAGTTGATTACAGATTATTCACTTGGGTTTGGACTTTCTTTTATTTTTTTGATACTTTTCATAGATTCTATTGTATTCTACAGGTTATATCTAAAGTTTTCCTACTTCTGCGCTTTGACATTTATTAACGCATCTAGTAATCAATCTCCCAGCGACACTCTCCATTGGTGGAGTATGCCACTGATCAGTTTCATTACCTTGTAAAAGTCCGAACTTTTCACCTCTAACGACTTTATCAACTTCTTCCACATCAAACCATTGCGCATCATCCAATTCATCATCCAAATGGATATCGATATTAGAATCTGTCAATTGATCACCTCTTAAAATCCCAATGCATCCAACCATCAAATTTGAAGGAAATGGCCATGGTTGACTCTCAATTATAGTGATATCTTCTCGTTGTAATCTCAAACCCGTCTCTTCATGAACTTCTCTTATACATGCATTCTCAATAGTCTCACCTGGTTCCATAAATCCAGCAAAACATGAAAACATAGTTCTCCTCACCTTTCGTTCAACACCAGTGACAGAATCTTTCTCCACAGCATCTACTGCGGGATGTTTTTCCCTATTACATCCCAACAGAATCCTACCCTTTGTAGTATCATATAAAGAAATGATTACCACTGGGTCAGTTCTAGGATATTGCAGATTATTAGGCCTCAAATTGACTTGACATTGAGATTGTGATGATTCATCTCCATCATTCAGACAATAAAGTCTAGACCCCAACTCCACAGGTACAACATGTCCACCACAAGATGCACAGAATCGATGCTTCCCCAAAAATTCCACAAAAATCTTACCATAAGAGTATGCACTAGCTTCATCATTATTTAATTTCATTACATCTCTCATTCCCACACTATAAGTGTATCCAGAATTTTCATTTCCCACCATTCCATTAACATACTCTCTCATCGATTCAGAACCTGCAATGTCAATGGAATACACGGGAACACCCGCATCTCCCAATGCACTGTTATCGTCAAACCCTAGCCAGAATAATTTTAAAGCGCTCATCTTATTCTCCACGTCTGCATTCTTTAAAGGAACACTCTTTTGATCAACAAAACTCTGCATCATCACATTGTAATTCAGCCAGTTGTTCACTGCATTCTTGAATAGTTCGTTATCGCGTAGTTTCAATATACCCAGTTTGCCATTATGTAGTAACACTTCCAATCTCGTACTCGATGGTGAGTTACTGTTAAAGATGATCAGTTTGGATTCATCGAGTTTAGATCTGAGTGATTCCATGTGTTTCACATCGCGGCGCAAGTAACCATACCTGACAAGGTGCTTGCTGCTTCCAAAGAAAATGTCTTTCATCTTGCTCATGGAGGTTGGTTCTGAGTTGTATTATTATAAGAAGTAAGAAAGTTGGAGAGAGGGGAGAAGGGAGAAGAGAAACGAGATGAGCACATTGATCTCTGAAGTCGAATTATCATTTCGGTGATCGCGGAATGCGGAGAGAATTGAGAACGAAGTACGAAGGAACGCTCTCACCCGCCGGACGCCCGACGATGTTGAGAGGGACAAGTTACAATATAATAGAATTGGAATAACTAAACTATTTAAAAAAATAAGTGAATAGTCATTATGTGGACAGAAAGACTTATCTGCTTCAGTCTGAGAAAAGACCATGCGTGCTGAAGTTGAAGTTTATGTGTTGCCAATAAAGGAGCTGGGTAGTGATCCCAGAGCATGTAGTGGTGGCTCGTAGCGGCCACCATCACTGTGATGTTTACCGGACTTCTTCGAGTTGCAGTGGATGATGGGCTCATGATCAAGCACAGTACACACGTTCTAGTTTAATAGTTACGCGGGCAAGATCATTAATGCAAC